>JAJEJO010001933.1:14263-258710 GCA_020662805.1 Glaucomys volans
AAAAAAAAAAAAAAAAAAAAAAAAAAAAGCTGTAGGTGGGCAAGGAGAAAGGGATGACAATATGGCACTGAGGTAGAGATGGGGGAGGGGGAGGTGATAGAGAAGATGATGGTAGAGATGGTGGAGATAATAGTAGAAGTGGTGGGATGGTGGTGGAGGTGATGGAGAAGGAGATTGTCAAAATGGGGGAGGTTTTGGAGGAATTGATGGTAGAGATGTGGAGGTAATGATAGAAATTATGGGAGAATTGTAAATATCGTGGTAAAGGTGATGGGTAGAGATGGTGGGAGTGATTTTGGAAGTGACAGAGGAGGTAATGGTAGAAATGATGACTAATAGAGATGATCACAGTAAAGACTGTTGAGGTGGTATTGGAAGTGACAGTCATGGAGGTAATGATGGGTAGGACAGTGTCATATAGCACCCCTCCCCCAAAAAAACACCCCAAACAAACAAGCAGTTTGGGGTCAGACATGTCTGTTCAAAGTCTATATGTACCACTTACTAACTCCTAGAAAGTGGTGATTGTAGTATACCATCCTTTGCTTATCAAGCTGGGATTAGAAAGAAGACGGCAAGGTGCTTGCTATGTCGTGGGTCACTTAACAACGATTATCAGTGTATATTTTGTTTGGTTTTAAAATCACCATAGCCACACTCAAAAATTTTTCTCTTTATGCTTTTTGGCACTTTCTAGGTTTCATAAAATAAGCATGGTTCTTTTAAAGAATCATAGCTCTCGTTTGAATGGGTGGCCCCAAACTCCCATGGAAACCTCCTTGTGGTGGTGTGAAGAGGAGGGACATTTGGGGAAGCCTTGAGGAAGTGGGAGGGCGTGCCTCAGGACTGGGAGTAGAGCTCCCACGGAAGGGGTTGAGGGGAATGCCCCTGACCCTTCCTCCATGTGAAGATGCAGAGAAGGCACCATTTGAAGGCTAACTTTGATCTTGGGCTTCCTGGCCTTCAAAACTAACCGAAACCAGATTCTGTTGTTTTCAATGGCTTATGACATTTTGTTTCAGTAGCAGGAGTGCACCAAGACAATCATTTGTTAAAAATAAATGTCATAAGCCTTCTCATCAGAATGGTTAAGCCCCTCATGATACGTCTATATAAAGGAAAACTACCAATCTAACGATATTTATGGAAACAGTTTCATGATGTAATGCTGTCAAAAAGCTGGGTGCAACTTTTTCAACTATGCAAAATTACTGCAGATAAGCAAGACTGAGGGAAAGTTTGCTAAAGTCTGGGAAGAGTGGGTTTATAGCTGATGGCTATTTTTATCTTTGTCCTTTTTATTTTTTTGAAAATTTTGTCAGTGGAACATACTTGGCTTCTCTTTATAATGTGAAAACAAAATAAGTGTTGAATGAAAATAAAGGAACACAAAGTTAACACTGTTTTTGTCCTCTGCCAAAGACAAAGCAAAAGTAGTTTTCAGTGATAGTGTGCTTAAGTTTGTGGATCATTGCTCTCTAAGAAATGGCACTCACGACTTATGCTATTTAGTCTATTTAGGGGAATTCCCTTTGAGATTAAAAGTGGCACGGAATCAGATGTGAGCTTCGAAAGGGCTTCAAGCAAAGAGGGCTCCATCTGGTTCTGACCGGTCTGATTAATTCCTAGAATCAAATGAAAATGAGCTGTTTTCTCTAAATGACTATATTGGATTATTTTCTAGCAGGTTCAACAGTCAATTCAACAGTTAGTTTTTCCAAGTTAAATTTAGATTTCCCCACATACGAGCAATTTATTTATTTATTTATTTATTTATTTATTTATTTATTTTTGGTGGTGCTGGGGATTGAACCCAGGACCTTGTGCGTAGTAATTTATTTTTTAAGGAATGCTGACTTATCTCTATCGTACTGGTATATATGGGGAGTGGTCAGAAACACAGTTTTGCAGAGTCAAGAAATAATTTCTGTTGTCAAGATCGTGGCTGTGCAATCTCACAGAGCCAGCATGCCACTGCGGGTCTCTCATCAGGGGCTTGACCAAAACCAAGTGTTTTAGCTTGTGAGTGCTGAGAGGAATCTCCTGTTTTGTTTTAGAAATGACTGAGCAAGAGAGAGTTGGCAGAAAAGAAGGTAAAGAGCAGAGCAAATCTGAGTGAGGACAGCCCTCCCAAACCCACCTGGGTGTGGAGATAGAAGTAGTTGAAAGGTAAAGAGTTACCCAGCAAAACTGACCCCCAAATTACTAGAATATGGATCAGACTTTTATAAATGCTGAATCAAAAATGACCAGATCTTCAGTGGAAAATAGTCAAGGTTAGAAATGAAAGAATTAATCAAGCCAAAATCCAGCCTGTAGTATGAATTGAGGTGGACAACAGCAACATGATGCAATTTTTAACAGGTAGCCACAACAATCCCCGAGTATTTCATGTTTAGGGCACCGAGGAAAACCCAGTGATATCACTGAGTACCTGCTGCCGTCTAGGCAGGTGATCAGAACTTTTATTTTTACATTTCTGTTCCATTTACATTTAGTTATATTTACATTTACAACTTCAACCACTTCTCAAAATTGTCCAGGGAGCGGGTACTATTGTTAACTGTGCATTTGAGGCTTAGAGGTAAAGTGTCTGTTCCACATCCCTCTGGGAGGGGCAGATGCTGGAGTCAACCCAGACCTTAAGCTCCCTGGGCCTGTGGCCTAACTTTCGCTCCATGCAATGCACAATTCTTATTTTCTCATTTGAGAGAGCAATCCGAGGTCAAGGATTAGGAGGCAAAGGGTAAGAATAAGCAAAATTGCTTGCTACTCTAAAATCTAAAGTGAAATTCTCTCCTACATTCTTATGGAGGCGACGGTGGAAAGGGATTTTCTTTTATCCAGGGATCTCTCTGTTTCTGGCCTTGACGGTGCAAGTGTGGTTGTCTACACAGCCAGGTGGCATTGTGTGTAGGTAGCGCCTCTCAGCAGCAGGGACGGCAGGGGTCAGGAGAGGGTCTCCGGCCATCCTGGGGAGTCCACAACCCCAGTCAAGATATACAACATTCCTTCCCCACTAGGATCCTCATGCTGCCCATTTATAACCCCTTACATTTAAATCACCCAATTTCTATTCTGAGTATCAATCCACCCTTCTTGGTGGGACTTTCTCTGTATTTTCTTTTTCTTTTTTTAAATTTTAGTGGGAACACCATGGATCTAGAGGGTAGAAGATCTGGGTGCTCTAATACTTGGGTACTACAAAGCCAGGCACTGAACTTCTCCACACTTAAGTTTTCTCATCTATAAAAGCAGAGATAAAAAAAAAAACCCTAAAATATTTTGCTATGTGGGCCAAATGAGATTAAGTAAATATGCTTTGAAGAAAGTGAAAAAAATATTGTAGGCTCATGGAATCCTCTTATCTTTGCTATGTCCCATTTCTTTTTAACCATATAGAAACTCCTCTGGCACCCAAGAGCTTCACTGATAGAAAAGAATTATATTAAAGGGAGTGTGTATGGAGGTGTAATGGGTGGAGTTACGCCCGCCCCTCTGAAAAGATTTTGAAGTCCTGCCCCCCAGTACCTCTGAATGTGTCCTTGTTTGGAATAGGGTAGTTGTAGATTTATAATTAGTTAAATTAAGATAAGGTAATCCTGCAGGGGAGTGGGCCCCCATCCAATAGGACTGGTGCCTCTGGAAGAAGGCAGCCACGTGGAGAGAGTCACCCAGGGAGACTGGAGGGAGACGGGAGTGACAGAGCCACCCAGGAAGGACTTCCCAGGGGGCCAGTCAGCACCAGAAGCCAGGAAGAGGCAGGAAAGATACCCCCAGATCCTTGGTTTTCAAAGGCAGTGTGGCCTGCGGACACCTTGATTTCAGACTTCCAGCCTCTAAAGCAGTGAGAGAATAAATTTCTGTTGTTTTCAGCCACTCAGTTTGTGGTATTTTGTTACAACAGCCCTAGGAAACTAATTTGGGGGTGGGGCAAAGAATCAGAGTCATTCTAAGTGCTTATCATAAAACCTTCGACATTGCTGGCAAGCAGCTCGGGGGACCAAATCCAACATGACTCATTTCTCTGACTTTAACCTGTGGCATTGGATCTCAGACAGAGGATTCGCTTCATCATTTAATGGGAATGAATAAAGACACTAAACAAGGAAACGCATTTACAAAATGAAAATCAGGCTATTGTGACATCTATAAAAGGGCATCCTTTCATAAATTGAATCTCGTTAGGAATCCTGGATTATTATGCCAATGTGGTCATTGGCTAGATGTGGAACATCTGTTTCTATTTGGGTAGATATTTATTTCCCCAAGTTGTATGTTGGGAAAAAAAAGTCCAAATATTCCAAACTAGAAAATGCTTCAATATGATGGTGCGTTAGTCCAAATATAAAATTTAAGGCTCCAATCTAAGCATTTTACAAGAAGAAACTTCCCAATTAATGCCTGTTGGATCAGGCTCGTAGTTTTCTCTGTAACTGTTGGTCGCTCTGAAGCATGCGTTTACTTTGGTACCTGCAGAGGTATTTTAATGACACCATGAATTGCCAGGATTTCAAGCATGTTCTTGAGTTTTTTTGAAACATGAGTCTCTCAAATTCCCTTTTCAGTGAGTTTAAATTACCTTAATTCTTATTACCATGATTAGCACAAGCAGAACAAAATACCTAACAGAAAAACATCATTGCACAAGGCTAATTCATTTAATCTGCACAAGACTAAAACTATGGTTTTGCTCCTCCTCTAATGACTTAATTAGTTTTCCTCTAATGACATAATTAAGTTTTCTTAGACTTGTTATTAATTTTATATAATCTTTATTGAGATATTTAATAGAAAATTGTGACTGGATTGATTCTTTCACTTTTGAACAGGGTAGAAGTTCTTTTTTTCCTGACTCTCATGGGGAAAATTCTTTCTTGGGAGTCTTATGCACTGACCTCTAAGGTTGAAAGGGTATACAACATTTAATCCCAGGCAGGCACTCCTGTTCTCCTTAGGGAATATGAACGTTAACCATACAACATGATGGGGCCCATTTGGGAATACTTAACATTCGCAAAATGCTTACTGAATACCTCATATTCTCCAGGTGATATGTCAGGTGTTTCATTGGCATAGAATGAACATTATTGCTTTTGTGATTTCCTTACAACCATGTAAATTGGCACGGCCTCTTCTTGGTTTGATTCAGTTATGGCCATTCTGTCCAGGAGAAGGATCTGAACTTGAACTTGGTAAATACGGTCAAGATTTTCCAGCTAGAGCTGGATTTTTCTCTGGAACACACATACTAAGACTTTCTGTGCTTGGATTTTCAACTTGATTAATCAACTAGAGCAGATTTGCGTAGGTAGCAGGGACTTGAACGAAGGATTGTTGAGCAGGGTCTGAGCTGGGCACTAGAGTGCTGTTTATTTTTATTTTCTGAACACTCACAAACACTCCAAAGTTACGAACACGTCAGTCATCTTGAGAGGAATGCCAGACCCCTGGACTTGGGGCCAAGAAGCCAGCAGAGGGAGAGAGGCAGCAAGCAGCCACCAAGGCAGAGTAAGTGAGTCGAGCTAGTCAGGTTCAGTGACTCTGGGTTCCTTGAAGTGACTCTGCTGTCACGCTGGTGATCCTGGTAGTGGCAGGGTCCTAGACGTGGGGCATGGCCCTTTTCACCTTGCTTTAAATCCTGTGTGCCATGCATTGGAACGAGTCAGCCAGAGATCCCTGGGATGCTGGGCTGAGTTCTGGGACCGAGCTCCACCGTCTGTTTCCCACGAGCTCATGTTGCTGTGCTTTGTGGAGCTGGCCTCCTGCCCACGGACAGATACGCCCGCCGGCGACACCTCATCGTAGGGGTCCCTGGAGCTCTCTGGGCAGCAAGAACCACGGAGGTAAGCCCCAGAGCAAGGACAGGCAAAAGTCCACGTGGGCCCCTGGTTTCTAATGCCTTCTCCTCTGCAGGCTGCGTAGATCTTAGCAGCCACAGTGTCTTCGTGACTGACACGTGCGGTCAGCACCGTGGTCACCACCAAGAGTGAATGTGTGCTCTTCACCGCTGCCTCCAGTGACGGTGTCAAAAGCACTATATTAGTTACCTCATTTCTTAATCAAATAACCTGGGAAGTGCTCTTAGTATTAACTCACTTCCTTTTTCTGAGGAGGAAACAGGCCCAGAGCATTTAAGAACCTGGTTTGAGGCCACAGAGAAATAGCAAACTGAGGATCCCAACCCCAGTATTTTGACTGTGGAATCAGAATTTGAACCTAGGCCTATTGGACCATTAATGGACCATTAATTAGTCCATTAATATATAGCTGCCTTGAGGGAGTATGATATATGATATGATATGATACTATATGGTGTAAGGATGCCAGGCAATTTCTTATTTTTTTTAGATGAGCTTGTTTCATATTTATCCACCTTTCCCCAATTCCTGGAGCCCAGAATGATGGCAACCTAACCCCACTTAGATCAGAGGAAGCTCATCTGGTGGACAATAACTTTAGGCGTGTTTGGCATGGATTTGTCTGAGCATCAAGGAGAATCTTATTCCTAAGACATTTCTAGATCAAAGCTGAGGAGGGTTGGGGTTGAGGGTGGTGGGCATTTGCTTCCAAGAATTCAGATTAAAAAGGGGAAGAAAAAGGAGATTAAAAGATAGGAAGTCAGCATTTTGAGAGGAAGTGCTTGAATAGTCTCCATTCATCCTTTCTGTTTATTATAAGACTGGGCAAAGGCCTTGAAAAAGGAAAAGGTCAGTATATACTAAACTAGATAAAAGAAGGGAAGAAAGAATCTTTAGCAAGCACTTTGAATTCAACCTTATAGTAAATTTATGTTATCAACTCACTATTTACAACTTAAATTTTAAAAATAACTATTTTTCTTTAGTACGCATACGATGTACTTGATTGCCAACGATGCAGAAAAGCAAGGAGAAGATAAACATTTCTCATGATCCTGCAACCTTGAAATAGTCATAATAGCATTTTGGTGTAAAATCTTCAATGCTTTTACCTTTAAAAAATATTTGTGTGTATTTACCAAAAATGAGTTAAAGCATACTTTGATATATTAAAGCCACTTTCTTAACGCATTACATATTTTAATACGTGTAATGGCAAAAATGTCGGCCACTGCAGCCCTGTACGTGTAATGGGTGATGAATGGTCTGTAAAGAGATCCTTCTTTTTGACCATAAAAAAGTTCAGATATTCAAAATTGGCAAATACATCCACGAATCCACAGGTCTAACAAGTTTTCAACAAACAAAAGTGAAGATCAGTCATGTCAATCAAAAGAAAGCCGAAGTTAATGGAAATTGCAGAGGGGAGGTCCCCATGTGAATGTGAATGGGCAAGTTGGGGGTGTCACAGCCCATGTGAGTGGGCAAGTTGGGGGTGTCACAGCCCATGGCAGCAGCCGGCATTTTCTGGGAGGAGCGTGATCCCCAAGTGACTTGCATTTTTCTTTGCTTTGATGCTTGGAATCTCTGGAGACTGGTAAGTCCCCGATCTCCACGTGTTTTTAAGCCCACCATCACTCACACAAAATTTTGAGTTACCTACAAGAAGGACTGAAGGATAATTTCTCAAACACAGACATTCTCTGATGTCAGCTGAGGGATTTATCTCGAAGCAGGAAAAAAATGTTGAGAATTATCTCTGTATTTAGCATTGTGGAAAATAGGAAATAAATATTGGAAAGTAACAGTCCCTACAAATACCTTACTAATTTGCTGGGACAATGAAACACACACATGAAATATTAAACTGAAAGACTCACAGTGATACCTGAGTGTGGTACTGAACAGGGTAGAAAGTAAGACCACTCAGTGCCAGAGAGCAGGATCCAGGTGTGCCTCAGGATGGAGGGAGAAGCAAAACAGCTCTTGGAAAGAGGGAGAGATTTCAGGTGGGTGGGGAGGAGATGACTACTCAGGTGGGGAGGAAATGGCACTAAGAGTTCTCTCCTGGGGCCAGGGTGAAATGGCTGTGTATTAGGCAGCCTTATTGCAATGGGAGGAATCTTGGGGCACAGGAGGGGAGATCTTTGCTCTGCTGGTTGCTAAGTGGACAGAACTGAGGTTGCTGGCTTTTCAAGTTTTGTTTTCTCCAACTGTGAAATGGGTTGCAGCATATCTTTTCATGCTTTTAAGAGTCAGTGGGGTCCTCATGAAGTCATGTGTGCAAATGTACCTGACCGACTGCAAAATGGGAGGTGAAGGCTGTTGTGATGATGGTTTACGAGATGTCCAGAGAGAAGAAAACACAACCAGGGCATGAACCACAACATATGAGGGACTGCAGAGATAGAGTGAGCACATGCCTGGGTAGAAGTATGTGCACATACCAGGGCAAAGAAGGCTGGCTGATGGGTGGAGGGTATCAGGACTTCTCTTCTGATTTACGTGAGAAAATGGTGGGAAGAGTAAAAGCCCGGGGAGAAGATTTTCCCCAGGGACCTGGTGCCCTGTGGAGGATGCTCAGTACTTTTGTGTTCAGTTGGCTATAGTGGCATTTTGAGTCTTCTGGGTAAAACATCATGTTAAACTCTCTACCGTGTTCCTCCCTCTGATTGAATTAGTTGGAAAGGGAATCTACTTTTCTCCTTATTTCACTTATTTTCCTTTTGTATCCCTGGAAGCCCAGACCTCAAAGCTCAACTAAGGAAGTACCTGTGAGAAAATACCCTCAGTCCAGTGGGTAGCTAGAGCCTGGGTAGCCTCGTGAGCTTCCATTCGACTTTTATTTTTAGACTAAGGCTTACAGATACTCATAGATGATCTCGGTTTTATATAATCCACGTGTAACAAGCTGGGTGAGATCAAGCAGGACTGAACAACACGGCCACATCACCCGCAAAGTGACATTTCAACTTCGATGCTTACATGGCTCCTTCCCCGATCATTTAAAAGATTTACCCACTGGTTTTGTCTTCCTTTATGCCTTGAAGCTTCTGGTGGATACAGAGAAGAAGCCAAAGGCGAGCAGCAGGAAGGAGAAGACAAAGGAGAATGTTGGAGAATCCACGTGCACTTTTCCCTTGAATATTTTAACTCTGTCATCTTATCTGACTTGATTGCGGGTAACCTGTCCTGTTCTCTCTGGAGAGTGTGTCTTGTCAAGTTCCCTAATCTCATTACCATCCACTGTGATTCCACACTATGACGTAAGCGCCCACCCTGCAGCCTCGCTCCTCTCGATCCTTACTCTACTTCCTCTTGCTAGAGGGCTCCCCCACTCAGATCCCTGGCATTATTACATCTCCAAAATGCATGGAGAATTAGCACCCCATATTCTTGGCTATTCTCCTTCATTCTTTGGAGAATTCCTGGAGAAGTGATCAAAGTAAGTGAACTTGGTTAAATTTAATTTTAAAAAAATCAGTAGGTCTTCTTCCTCCCTTACTTAGGGGTTCACATGGCTTCATCCAATCACATTGTAGAGCAGTGATGTCATACACTTGTCTTTGGGTCCAGACAGCTCTGCTGCTTATTACCTTTCCTGGCCAGCCTTGTCCTTCAGGTCAGAGACACTTTCCTCTTTTCCCTGCTCTGGACTTCAGGAATGGCCCAGGGAACCGTGGCTGTGGCCAGGTCTGTCCTCTGCCCCTACTCTAGCGGGCTGGGTCTCTGCTCCATGACTACCCATGCATGTTGGCCCAATGCTGTTGCTGATTGCCTGCACTCTCAACCTGCATCCTGTTTTCGGGTAGGAAGGAGAGTCTGAAGTTCTTTTTCTTACTTCAATGTCACTGCAATGGTCTGAGGCTTTGAGTAAGAATGACAAAGATGGAGGCTTAGTTATTATGCATGGGAGTGACTTTCCATGGAGATGTCTGTTTTCCTTTATCTTGAGAGGTTAGAGAAATGTCATATATTCATTTTCAGAGTTGGCAAGGAGTGACCTGTTTCTCCAAAAGTCTTTCCCTAGACTTTTCATTTTTGTTTTGAGTCTACTCTTTGGGAAGGAGACCTTCAATATCCTAAATGTCTGTTCACATGGAACCTCGGTACCGGCTGCTTCACAATCTGTTAAGTGTGATCATGCACAAGTTCTTATCTTGACACCAGGACTTCATGCTGTCTGTCGCAGGACAGATAGGCATACACCCAGGGAGGAAACAGACATTTGGAACGGTTAAGTGGACTGCGCACTTACTAGTGAGTGGCCCAGGTGAGTTTTGAGCTCTGTAGTTCTCTCACATGGGGGTTTCTCCCTCCAGATCATTCTGTTTCCTGACCTTTATGGGTAAGTTTTCTCTGTTGGTTTATCATCAAGGTAAAGTTTGAATTCAACTCTACCTTCTGTCTCAGGGTCCCCTAGCGTGGGTCACACGTGGGGCATTCTTAACCTTACACTCACTGGCCCGGGAGACCCCGACTCCTCTTTGTTGGCTACAACTCCAACCCTGCCACTTGATGAGAAGGAACTGAAGTCCAGAGAGCTTTTGTGATTCCCTAGGAGTGTCCCGCTCGGTGGTGGTTAACGCTCAGTCCAAGGCTAGATTTCTTACTAGGCTCTCTAGTGTTAAACCTGAGTTAAAACGAACACATTCTAGAAGGGAAAGGTCTTCCGGTTCTTAGGAGTTACTCACAGCCCTGTGATTCAGCAGGTCAGATCCTTCCAACTCGGAGCTTATTAGGATTGCCAGGCCCTCTGCCCACCTGGCCTGCAGTTGTGGGCTGATAACTGCCTGGTCTAGACCTTTGCAGCGCCAACTGCCCAACCACAAAGATGGATTGCATCTTTTGTTCCTGAAGTTTCTTTCAGCTCTTCTCATTTAGATGTCTTGAACTTTAGATGTTAATGAACTGCAATCTTTTGCGTATGAAGATGGTAGACTTACTTGATTTCATGCTTCCTCTCTCTCAATACTCTTTTCTGTCAAGGCCTTGCAAGTACAAGCTATTAGGTGGAGCGGGCTGTCTGGAACTGAGGAAGAATTTAAGTGAATTAGCTTGTTTGAGCATTCAACTGGTGATTTTGGTTTCAGTAGCTCTGAAGTAGCTCTGAATGGCATCAGGAAATGAAGCTGATCTAACTGTGGGGGTCCTAGGCTTCTTTTATTTCCAGAAGGCTGGAGTTAATTGGGGATAACAAATGCTAGGTTTTCCATTAGATCAAATTTCTTTCTATTCTCCCTGACCAAATCCCCTCTGGGGTCCCCACCAAGCCTGCTTCAGGATCTGATGATCAACATGTTGTAAGCCTTTTTTGGGGGGAGCAATTGTCCTGTGTGTGATGTGATTAAAATGGTGGCAGTGTTTTCTTGGTGGGAACTGCATCTTCTAAAGGTGGAGACAAAGGACATCTTGTTAAGGTTCACCTGTGGCCAACAGGCTGTAGAAGATGCTGTATTAACCTTCAGGACTAAACAAGGTTTTTTTTCACCCTTTCAAAAGATTGGAAATGAAGTGTCCTGAGGAAATCCAGAGACAGGCAGAACTCAGGAAGGCCTCGCCTCACAGCTGAAGACACTTGCCAGGGTACTGCGAGGAATTCCTTGGACTGATTTGAAAGTTGCATAAAATAAAACTTTCTTAGGAAGAGTGTTAGTTGGAAAGAAAGGCTAGCATTTGCTCAGTCCTGCTGGCATTCTGTTAAAATAAAGGTGGCTTCCCACAGCATTTGGGGCGGGGGAGTGGCTCGAATTGGGTCTCTCTCATCTCACTGACTTGGTTTTATGTTGATTGGATTTTGCGTTCACTGTTGTTGGTTATGGCTGTATTCTATCAGAAAGGATTATCCTCACCAGGAAGTAATCTGGTGGGAAAGCTTGGATTTCAGCTGCTCTCAGCCCACACCGACTTCGCCTTTCCTTTCTTCTTGCCGGGCCCTGAGAGTGCTCTCCTGGGACAGAGGTATGTCCGTGCTGTGTTTTTACAGATGCAAGCTGAGTGGTGAGCTAATTTAGGGTCCAGAGTGGGGCCAGGCAGGGCCGGGGAGTGTGCGCCAGGAAAACCAGGATTCAAAACTGAGACCTGTGGATGTGAACCCACATCATAATTTCCTCTGCTATCAGAAGATCTCTCCTTATCAGCTTCCTCACCCTCCAGAGGCATCAGAACTTTCTAAACACAAAGCTGGTGCAGAATCACTGGGCAGTTATTGAGTAGGGAATTGAGGAGAAAAGAGTCTATTTTGCTTTTTGCATGACTGATCTGGAAGTCATTTGTGAGAATAGTTTCCTCCTAGTCAATTTTTAAAAAGGTAATCGTTCCTATTTCCCAGGAAAATTAGAATCTGAACCAACACTTTATTGTGCAGTGTGAAGTCTTAGGATGACTTCATTCTGTCATTGTTTGAGATTTGTGTTTTGTTTTCTTGAAAAAGTATTAAATCTATTTCTTCCTATTCATAATGCACCATTCAGTGTTACTTTGTATCACATTAATCAACCCCAGAACACACACTGAATGCTTTGTTTAATTTTTTAAAAGAGAGACCAAGAATTGAGAATGATAAAGTAGAATGGGAACCTCAGACATCATTTGGCCTCAGCTCTTACATTTTAGAGACCAGAACACTAAGGCTGAAGAGTCTTCAGTGAAGTCTCAGGATTGTCTTGTGGCAGAGAAAAGAAAGAAAGAGGGCCACTAATGTCAACATGCATTGAGAATCTTTAAGGTGGGGAAGAGTGCTAATTTTGGTATCTTTAACCCTAATATGTAATTAAAAAAATTTTTATTTGTTCTTTTTCGTTATACATGGCAGTAGCATGTATTTTGACATATACATACATGGAGTGTAACTTCCCATTCTTGATGTTGTACATATGTGGAGTTACACTGGTTGTGTACTCATGTATGAACATAGGAAAGTGATGTCCTGGTCATGCTACTGTCTTTCTTGTTCCCACACCCATCCCTTCCCTGCATTCCCCTTTGTCTAATGCAGTGAGCTTCTATTCTTCCTCCCCGTGCCCACATGTGAGTTAGCATCTGCATATCAGACAGAATATTTGGCCTTTGGTTTTTTGGGGGATTGACTTATTTCATTTAGCATGATAGTCTCTAGTTCCATTCGTTTACTGGCAAATGTCATAATTTCATTCTTCTTTATGGCTGAGTAATATTCTATTGTGTATATGTAGCACATTTTCTTTATCCATTCATCTGTTGAAGGGCACCTAGGTTGGTTCCATAGTTTAGCTATTGTGAGTTGAGCTGCTATAAACATTGATGTGGCTGTATCACTATAGTATGCTGATTTTCAGTCCTTTGAATATATGCTGAGGAGTAGTATAACTGGGTCAAATGGTGGTTCCATTCCAAGTTTTCTCCATACTGCTTTCCAGAGCAGTTGCACCAATTTGCAGTCCCACCAGATATTCATAAAGATCCTCAACTGTACAAATGTATACAGAGAGATTTATACATACCCATATGTGTGTGGTTGGCCCTCTCAATCTGCATGTTCCACATTCAGAGATTCAACCAGCTTCAGATAGAAAATATTTTAAAAATGTGCCTGTACTTACTATGTAAAGACTTTATTTTTGGTCATTATTCATTAAATGATACAGTATAACAACTATTTATATTGCATTAGATATTGTGAGTAATCTAGATTTAAAGTATATTTGAGGGTATGCTTTGGTTATATGCAAACACCAGGTTATTTTATATATCAGATTTGACCATTTGTAGATTTTAGTATCTGAGGATCCTGGAATCAAACCCATGGACACCAAGGGCCAGCTAAGCCCAGAAATACACAGATGTTCACTTAGTGTCTTTACTTACACACATAAAGGTGCTTTGTATCTGCTCTTCTGCATCTTGATTTTTTCATTTAATAATTTAATCAGTTTTATGAATATATTTTGAGAATTGCCTTCTGAAAAATGAAAAATTGTATCCCACTGATATTTTGCTTTTCCCTTGTGATTGACTTGACCATCTTTTCTTATGTTCATAAGTCATTTGAGTTTTTTCTATGAATTGCCTTTGTAAGTTCTTTGTCAAATTTTCTATTGGTTTAATGGTCTTTTATAGCTGATTTCTAAGAGGTCTTTATATATTAAGGAAATGAGCTCATTGTCATATGTGTTGAAATATTTTTCCCAGTTGATCACTTGTCTTTTGACTTTATATGGTATTATTTTTTTCTGTGCAGAAAAGAACAAAACAAAACTTTTATGTAGTCCACACTCACTAATCTTTTTGGAATTTGGGTTTTGTGTATATTTGGAAAAGTCTTCTCATCTCCAAAAGGAAATAAATTCTAATTTATTTTTAATAATTATATGATTTTATTTCATATATTCAAATATTTAATTCACCTGAAATTTATTTTTGTAAAAGGTAGCTTTATTATTTATCTTCCAGATGGCCCTGCTGGTTTGAAATGCCATTTGTTTTGTACTTTAAATTTTGATATGTTTAAGCATTCATTTAAAAAATTTAATTTGGAAAATCACAAACATAAAAATAAATAGAATAGAATAATGAGAGGAAGTTGCAAGTGACGGGTGAGCTACCCATCACTTAGCTTCAAAACAATCAACAGAATCAATTCTCTCTCTGCTGTCCCTCTCTGCATGAGTTAGAAGAAATCATAGCCTTCACATCATTTCACTTTAAGATATCCCAGGATGTGTCTCTTTTACTATGGGTTCCCCCAGAAGTAAACCCTGAGATAAACATTTGAATGCAAATTATTTATTTGGAAATACTTGTCAGGAAGTGGTAAAATGAGGGAGGAAAGGGAAGGAAATCAGCAGCATGTTCCTGCCAGCTCTGGCCTAACCCTTCTGGGGAATTCTTGCAGGCCATAGAGAGCACCTGCCACGGGGCATACCTTCCCTGTCCACAAGGGGCGCAGGACCAGGCCTTGTGTGCACTAACCTCCAGTCCTCACGGGGTTGAGCAAGGCTGGCTGGGAATGGAGTGGAATTCTTCAGCTCCCCTGGTCTGCATTGCATGTGGGGCTCTGGGGCTGGAGGAAGTCTGGGCAAAGAGACACAGATGCTGAGAGTTGGAGGTCAGGCAGTTATTCAAGGGGATGGATACAGAGCTGGCAAAATCTGCTGGTATCTCTCTTTTGTTTTGCTAGTGTCTCTTTTATTTTGCTAGTGTCTCTTTTAAGAAAGTACAACCACAGCACCATTACCAAATCTAAAAAAAAAAAAAAGAAAAAGAAAAAAAATCCCTAATATTTCCCTAATTGTTTCATACATTTGTTTCTCATTGTTAGAATTCAAGTTCACTTCATATATTGTAATGGTTAGTATATTTTAAATGCTTTTAATTTATAGGTTCCCTATTTCTTGTTAAATGTTATTTTTTGAGCACCTATTTTTGTCCTGGCAAGAGAAAGACATAATGGGAAAAATAAAGGCATGGAGTGGTTGGAAGGCCCAAGGAACACCCTTCTCCAAATCTTGTATCTTTTCATGGAGAAAAAATGGATTTAAATAAGTGTAAAGAAGTTTCTTAAGATTTTCCTCTCTCCCAGAACTTCTTTGTTATTTTTTTGTTTTATACTTGACTATTTTTCTTCTTTACCAAATTCTCAAGTGTTATTTTGTGATCTTTTCTCATTTTTAAAGTGTGGGAATAATGGTGACATTTCTTGAATATAGATAAATGTATCAGTGTACACCAAACACTTGATATGAATATCTTTGATCTTCACAGTTCTTTATGAGATCATATATATTACACCTGAGGAAACCCAGGCAGAGAGGGTAAGTCATTTATCCAAGATGAAAATTTGCATGAATTCATGTTGATATTCAAGTTCAACTCGTGACATAACTACTGCCTAATGCTATTTTTCCTCCTAAGGTTCTTTTCCTTTTAATTTTACTGTTTTGAGAGAAATATATTATTATATGTCTCTCTCTCTCTATATATATATACAAGAATATTGAGCCCCTTTCACATAAACAAAACTAGCTGCTGTTAAAGATGTGAAAGAATTAAACGTCCCATCATAATCACAGAATGGAATGCCACCATGCCGTGTCCCTCAGGAGTTCATAACCTCATTGGAGACAGGGTCTGCACAGGCAGCCCAGGAGGGCCCTGAGCAGAGCCAAGCAGTCTCCCCCAGACCACACGGTGCTCCATGGGAGCAGAGGACTGAGCCCCCAGCAAAACAGGGCTGGCCTCCCCTAGGGTATGGACCGTGCTCAAGCGGGGTTTTCCTCTCAGATCCCTGGGCTGACTTAGGTAACTGTGCTCTTGGGGTGAAGCCTTCCACCTTCCTGTCTACAGAGCCGCTTTTCTCAAACCTGTACGTCATTCATGCACCGCATGATGAACTTGCTCAAGGTCACATGAGTAGTAGTAAGGAGTGCGGAAGATGGCTTGACCTGACTCTTCTGCTCTCATCTAAGACGGAACATTTTCATTCCCTCACCTTTCAACTTTGCATAACTGGGGAATGGCAGGGATGTTTTATTTTAAAGTGAATCCCTTACAATGTTCCCAATAAAATTAAAAGAAAAAAAACCCCGACAATATTCACAAAGGAAAACTTTAAAGTTTCCATAATTTTGAAATGTAGAAATTGCTGATTACAGGGGCAAAATTTTAACAAATATACTTTTATTTTCATTCTTGCTATCTTTCATTTACTCCATCATAGGATTTTGAAGATGCCTAAATCACATGGAAAAATCTGACTTATTAAACAATAATGTCAATGAAATTATTTAATCAGTATCTAAGAACCTAAATGCATTCCTGTGTTCTCTATAGATGTAAGTGCCTGCATGTTACTGCACATTATCATATGTAGTTATTTTGTGCTTCTAGTAAAATTTTGATTTTTAATTAGTTTTTTACATATCACTAAATTGGTAAACTAAAGGTATAACAAGTCTCAAAATATGCTATATTAAAATATAATCATTGCCAGAGCACGAGAAGACAAACCACAGATTGAGGGAAACTATTTGCCAAAGATATATCTGATAAAGAACTGTCGGCCCAAATCCAAAGCACCAACAAAACCAAATGCTGACAAAGATGTGGAGCAAAGGAACTCTAGTTCATTATGGGTAGGAATGTAAAAACCACCAACTTGAAAGACAGCCTGGCAGTTTCTCAACAAAATTACCCCCATTTGTTCCCTTATGACCCAGCTATTGTATTCCTTGCTATCTACTCACATGAGCAGAAAACTTCTTTCTACACAAAAACCCAGATACAAATATTTACAGTAACTTCACTCAAAATTCCCCAAACTCGAAAGCAACCAAATTGCCCTTTAGCAGGTAACTATATAAACTGTGGTATATCCAAGCAATAGAATATTATTCAGCATTGTAAAAAGATGAGCTATCAAGCCATGAAAAGATATGGAGGAACCATAAATGCATATTACTAAATGAAAAGGCTGCATTCTGTATGATTCCAATTGTGTGGCATTCTGGAAAGGGCAGAAATGGAGTCAGTCAAAAGATAAGTGGTTGTCACAAATATTATAGTTTACATAGAAGGTGTCCCCCAAAACTCACTTCAGTGAGACAGTGAGGGAATGTTCTGAGGTGAATGATTAGATTATGATAGTGGCAACCTAATTGGTGGATTAATCCACTGGCGTGGATTGATTGGGTGGTGACTATAGGGTGTGGATGAAGGAAGTAAGTCACTGGGGGAATGCCTTGGAGTGTTTATTTTGTCCCTGGTGAGCAGACCTCTTTCTCTCTCTGCTTCCTGATTGTCATATCCTGAACTGCTTTTCTCTGCCACAATCTCTGCCGTGAATTCTGCCTCACCTTGGGCCCAGAGCTATGGAGTTGGCTGACCATAGACTGAACCTCTGAAGCCATTGAGCCAAAATAAACTTCTTCCTCTAAGTTGTTCTTCTCAGGTCTTTTGGTCACAGGGACAAAAAAGCTGGCTAAAACAAAGGGGTTAGTGGGAGAAGAGATGAATAGGAGGAGCACCGAGGAGTCTTAGGGCAGAGAAACTATTCTATGATGGTAAATACATGTCAGTGCATGTTTGCCAAAATCCACAGAATATACAACACCAAAAGTAGCCTCTAATATAAAACATGTATTTAGGATAATAATGAGGTGTCAATGTAAATCATGGATTGTAACAAATATACTACTCTGATAGGGGATTTTGATAGTGGGTGAGGCTATATCTGTGTGGGGTCAAAAGACACATAGGAATTCTCTGTACTTTTTGCTCCATTTTCCTATGAACCTGATGCAGCTCTAAAAAATAAAATCTATTGATATTTACCTTAGTTTTGATGTTGTGTCTATATCATTGGCACCATTATTCTTATGAAAGTTTAGGAAATTTGGTACCTGGTACATAATAGGTATTTAATTGAAGATTGCTTAATCATATATTTCATAATAGAATATATCAGAAATCTAATATGTTCTTCAAAAAATGTAGTGTGGAGTTGAAGCACCCATTTTCTGAAATAAGCCAAGTAACTCAGGATGAGTGAGCATGACTTGACCCTGCTTGAGGAGCATTGAATACAAGGTCATATTGCTGCCTGATTTACAATCCTCCACTCAGATCCATTTTGAGCACCTGTGGGAGCCTGCAAAGACTGGAGTGTTGTGGTGGGTCCCCACCAACATCTGCCTGGTCTTTCCCACTCTCTCTCCACTCACTCCTTACTAGCCACACTGGCCTCTTTCTGTTTCTCAGTTTTATGGAGACTAATCTCACACTAGGATGTTGATATTTAAAAGTTTGAAAAAACTACAGTATTACTGGGGTGTAATTGATGTTTAAATGAATGGCATTTTAAAGTGTACAATCTGATCAATTTTAATAGAGGTGTGCATGCATGAAATTGTCAGCACAGTCCAGAACGTGCAATCCCATCTCTCCAACCCTTCCTGTCTTTTGCACCCTAAGGCAACCACTGATCTGCTCTCTATTGCTACAATGAATTTGCACTTTCTAGGATTTTATATATGTTTTGGTGTCTGCCTTATTTCACTCATCATAATGATTTGGAGATTAATTCATATGTTATATGTATTTTCTTATTTTTTGTTTGCTTTATTTATATAATGGAGCAGTATTCCATTGTAGGAGAATCATTTGTTTATTCAGTTATGGATGTTTAAATTGTTTCACATTTTTGGTGATTGCAAGTAAAGCATCCTACATTTGTGTTCAAGTCCTTGAATATGTTTATTTTTTAATTTCTCTCAGGTAAATGTCCAGGAAAATGGCTGGGTTGTAACACATGTACATTTAAGTTTTTTTAAAACTCCTAATTTGTTCTCCAAAGTGATTAAACCAATTTATATTCCCACTGGTATTGTTTGAGAATTGCAGTTGCTCTGTATCCTTGTCAATGCCGTCATTTCAGTTTTACCCATTATAATAGCTATCAGTGTTCACATTGTGTCTTTAATTCTCAAAGCTCCATTGACTAATGACATCAAACATCATTTAATATGCTCATTTGACATTTGTCTTCATTCATGAAGTGTTGCTTTACATCTTTTGCTAATTTTTTATTAGATTGTTTATTTTCTTATGGTTAAAAGGTCTTTATATATTCTGAATATCACATATCTCTATATTCTGGGTATCACATATTTTAACGATTTGCAAGTATTTTCTCCTGCAATATAGTTTATCCTTTTAATCTCTTAATTGTGTATTTAGGAAATTCTTCTTTTTGATAGAATCTCCTATTTTTTTTTCAGAAGTTTTATGGATATGGATTTTACATATAGATTTATTTTGAGTTAATTTCATATACATACAAGATACAAATCAAAGTAAAAAAATTTGGTATCTATCTACTTACCTATGTATGTATCTATCTATATCCACTTGTTCCAGCACTATTTGTTGAAAAGTTCCAGCACTATTTTATTAGAAAATAAAAATTCACAAGCACAGATTTCGAAGATTAAACTGAGATTAGGTGGAGCTCTGCTCTCTGATGGAGATGCAGATCTAAAGAGTTACTCCAGCAATCTTTATTTATATATGCCTCATTACCAGGTTAAAGACTATACAACCATTATTCTTTGAATTCAGGAAAGTTACAGAAACTCGGACATCTATGTAGCTTTTCCACAATTGCAATCCACAGTTGCAAAGTGCAATATTAGCAGCCTTGCGTGGCTCTCGAGAAAGTCTCTTGTTTAAAGTTACTGTAAGGCGGGCAGGAACCAGAGAAGCAGAGCTGGTGAAACATTGTGGTTGTCTAGCATAAGAATTCCTTCCTCCCCAGGAGCAGTGTTCCTGAGATCAAGGTCAGAGCTGATAGGACTCTTGCACAGAGCCTCCCAGTGCAGGGCATTGCCACAGCAGCTGAGCATCCTGTGCCCTTGCAGAGAAACATTCCCAGGCACTGGGCATGCCACAGCCATGAGGTCATCAGAGACCCCCAATCTCAGTCACTGCTCTCCCATCCTCTGTCACCACTCTCCACATCTCTCTCTTTTATATTTTTTAAATGCAAGTGATTGGTTAAGATTTGGAATCATTGGATTTCTACTTGGAAGATTTGGCATCCTATTGTTACAACACAAAGAGAATTAGTAGCAAAGATATAATTCCAAAAATGTACCATACTGTTTGATTTAACATATTCCAGGGATTAAAGTCATTTAGATCATTAACTATTTGTTTAGTAAGCCATGTGGGATCCACAGAATCAATTTGACTTTCTTGAATGTCCTGGAAATGATGACATAACTCGATAAGATCCAGGCTATCATAATTTCTCTGCCCAATATCCATTAAATGGTTTTTAACTTTCTCTCAATCCATTTGAGAAGCATTATACTTTGCTGCTGTGACAAAAATATATCTGTAGTTAGCATGCCAGTGGAATTTTTGTCTAAGTTTAAGAGCAGCAAGTTCATTTGCAATATCAATAACTGAGCTTCCAGAGCATTTAATTTTGCCTGTAACTTATCATCAGTATTAGTCTGACTCTACAAAGCTTTAGAAGTATTCTGAGCTAAGTCATTAAGAAGTTGAGCATTTTCTATGCTTTTGGATAAGGCTATGGCAACTATCATAACAGAAACTAAAGCAGATATTAAGGTGACTACTCCAATTATAACAAGACCAAGAGCACGCCGATGTCTAACTGGGCATGCATCTGCCATAGAACTTGAACTCTAGTCTTGGAATACTAGGTCTCTGAAATATTAACTGGAGTCATGATAAAAGAAGGTTGTCCTAACACAAGTGTTCCTCGTCCTCTGTTAAGCCTGGTAATACAATTGGCCAAATTACAGTTATAACAAGTTACATGATACTTCTCTCATATCCTGTTTACTTTTACATTTCCAGTGATTAAAACATAAGGGTATTGTACACAGGCTCTCAAGCCTCAGCAAGAAGCCACTTTACAATCCTTATTCACAAGATTAGCTGAGGGAGTGCCAGTAAAGTTAACGAAATCTAAGGCTACTGTCAATGCCAAAGATCAGAACGACCGAAGATCAGAACATTGCTTCCAAATCCTCCAGAGGTCATAGATTTTTGACACAAGTGCTTCTCATCAACTTTATGAGACCAATCCAAAATATATTCATCACTGCCATAGATGTTATGACATACTGGCCAATTGCTGGCACACTCCATCCATTTAGGAAAGGCACCCAATTCTGTAGTAGTATGATTAGGACAGTAAGGTATTGGGGGATGTTCCATGGGAGACACGGTTATGTCTTTGGGGCCATCCCATTTTTATAACTGTTTGGATACATTTAGTTGTATCCCATGGGTCAGTGAGTTGGGCTACCTTGGTTCCCCTTATACTGTCTTATTTTCTGGGGTCACTTTTAAATAGCCAGTATTGTCACTGTGGAACCAATATATAGGTAGACTCCCACTGTATCCAGTATAATTAAATCTAACTGAACGGACAGGTGTAATGTCTTTCACTGAGAAGCCTCCCATCTTGTGTGTATCCTTAGTAAAGATTGGAATAGATTCTCCAGGCCACATAACTGGGTGTGCTAAAGCTGACTCTGGAAAGTAAGTCCAGTGAGTTTCCCCATGAACTCTACTTATGTGACAGCTCAATAAAGCCAGCATGGCCACATGCAGCAGCAGGAGATTTATTATTTCCCTGTTGACTTACCATCTGTTCAGCCTGGTAGGTCAGATTCTTCTGTAGTCCCCATGTTGGCAGATCAGCCTTGTGGGATCATCGAGTTTTCTTCCTCTTCTTCCCCACCATCTTGTCCTTGGTGGGTGCCAGGATCAATACTTTCGGTGTAAGCTTCATTTGTTTGAACTGTGGTTCGATGTCTTCCATGGTGATGGCAAATAGCACATTCAGGTACCCAAATGGGATGAGCTGTGCTTTCTGGAAAGATACAAGCATGACCCCCCTCCCATGTAATCACTGGATCTGGTCCATTCCATTGTCCTGTTTGTAAGCCTTTCCACCAGACCAGACCTGTTGAGCCTACTGCTGTGTGAGCCATATGTCACTCAGCAGCAGTGTGACCTTCAGCATCACAGTTCAAAAAAGTTAATTCAAAAAGAGCATGACTGAAACAATTTTGTGGGGTTCTGTTTCCTCCTTTTTGTTTTTAGAATTGTAACCTCAGAGGTGAATGAGCTCTCTCTACAATGGCCTGGCCTTGAGGATTATAAGGAATGCTAGTTTGGTGTTCAACATGCTATTGATCACAGAACTGTTGAAAAGATTAACTAGTATAAACTGGAGCATTATTATCAGTTTTAGTTTGTAATGGACAGCCCAGCATGCGAAAGCAGCCAAACAGTGGGAAATAACTTGGAGTGAATTTTTTATTGGCCAGTGAAAGTCACCTGAAACTGCATGTAGGGATTGACAAAGTTGATTTTTTTTTTGTAGACTAAGAAGGTTAGCACAATGAAAGAAGGCTCAGTTTTAGTCTTTACTAAAATTATGAAATGGAGTTAAAGATTTCGGAGGAGACTAAACAAGGTGGAGCCATTTAATAACTTTTGAAGACTGGCATATGGCCCCCCCAGAGGTGTGAGAGGTAGGAAACATCATCACGTGTATAGGCTATGTAAGTTAAGTTTAGTAGGTTGTGCGGTGGTGATGGCAATTTCAACTTTCATGAGGGCAGCCCTTGCTTCTGTGGTAAGCTGTTGAGGAGAGGCCGAGAGGGATCTCCATGTAATATATCAAATAAAGGGCTCAAACCTACAGTAGATAATTGTAAGCTAGGCCTTAACCAGTTTAAAATCTCCCAATAACTTATGAAAATATATAAAGCATCAGTTGTAATTTGTAAGTTTTGTGGATGAATCAAGTGTCCTATAATTAGGCTGCCCAAATATAAAAAGGAAAGGCCTTTTGTACTTCTGTAAGGAACTAATAGACAACAAGGAAAATACAAAATGAAATTTAACAAGAATAAAAATATATTTAGACTGTTCAATAGCTATGAGTCAATAAACAGAATTTTTATAATCCCAAACCTCTATGTATCTATATATTGTTTCCTGTATATTTTAAGATTATAGTAATTTTTATAACAAAAATTTTTTTTCTGAGCATAACTTTAAATAAACTTGAATGGTTATCTTAACATGAATAAGGTGAGAGGCAGAGTCTTGACTCAGGTGTGAGGTGTGGCCTTGACAAATCTTAGATGAGATGTTTTATTTTTGAAATTAGTCTTTAATCTCTTTCTAAAATATTATTTTATAAAGTTTTATACATCATTTTTGAGTCCATATGAATCAGTTAATGTAATTTAACACTACATCTGAAACATGAATTAAGTCAAGAGAGATTTCAATCCTCTTTTGTGCAAAAATGACAAAACATCTTTATATCTCATGTTGTCAACATTTAAATAAAAGGCTCTCCTTATTGTCTTTTAGGAATATATTTCAGTTTACCTCTCAGTGTAGAGAGTAACACAAAATTTTATAATTTACGGCAGATTATTTTTATCTAATTACAAAATATTAAATCACATAAGTAAATTTTTAACTAAATTTGTTATTTTTATACTAGACCACTGTTGCAGAGAATATCAACCTTGTAAAATGTTCTCCTAAAACTTATATTTAAAAGGCTATATATGAATATTTTTAGAATACAAAGAAACCAGTTAACAGCACCACAATTTCACTGAAGTTTTTATATTAACCAAGTTTAACTTTTGAAGAAAAATTTAGAATCTGGAATGTAGCATAATACTCTAAAATAATAGTTGTTGTTTAAGCAGAGTGGACAACAATTTTTAAAAGACTGGTTTATCTATTTATTTTTAATAAAACTTCATAGACATATGTCATTATCTTGATAAGTAAGAGCAAATTAATGTTTTAAGAAATCTTCTTACTTTAACATGTAGAGGATTTATTTTCCCTGTGTCTGGAGAAGGGATCTCCTTTACAAACCTCTACAACTGACACAAACCTTCCTGTCACACGCTCAGACCTTCTTTCTCTTTCCCTTCACAAGCCTTTTATCTGTTTTCCTTCATAACCTTCTATCTCTTTCCTAGTTGTTGATCCCTTTTTAAATTCACATTCTGAAACAATCCTTTTGAAATTTCTGTAATATTTTTCCAACTACTTTTCTTAATAAGATGAAATACTTTATGTTTTTTGTAGTACTTTAATTGAAACACAGCTGAAAGTTTTTGGACCTTTTATATATAGAATTATGCCTGTTAGAACTTTAACTCAGTAATTTTGCTTTAGTGAAGATCCAGAAACAAAACAATCTTAAACTCCTTTTTAAATTTATCCATTTAAAAACACATTTATGAAGATGAGTCCCATTTATGTTAAATCTACTTTACTCATTTTAACTGTAAAATAAAAATATCAGACAAACATAGTTAGGTATTAACCATCTCTTTCCTGTTGAAGAAAAATCCTAGGAGCAATGGATATGATATTACATTTTAGACATTGTGTAGAAATCAGCACTTTATCCATTGTCTGACCACCTAGAAAAAGTTTGTGAGTTAAAATTTATAGACATCTTTATTTTTATCTGATTACTTATTTGGATCCATCACTTTGTTTAAATTTTAATTGTTGAGTGCTCATTTGTCCAAATGCCAATTTTGATATCATGCACATAATATGTAGACACAGTGACACAATACACAGGTGTGCACACATACACAAAACAGACAAGAAACAAAGATTTTGTAACTTTTTGTAAGTGGAGCTCCACAGGTCGGAGGCAATGTTACTGATGTATATTAAGGCCTCTATTAGATTTAACCTATTAGAAATTAGAGTCCATGAGACTTTAATATTATGACTTAAATATAGGACAGGCCTGTACAATTGGAAATGCCAGGTATAAAATCCAATAGCCATGATGGACACTGAAATCAGAGGTTTCAGGTAGCTGGCTATTTGTCCTTGACAGTTATCAGACTTATCCCCAATAACACATGTCTATGTCCTCCTTAGGATTTATTAAAAATAATTTTTGAATGTATTTAAGAGCTAACCCTGGAGAAATGGCCTTCTGAACAAAGAGTGTAAAACCTTTATAGTTAGATAAAATAATACTGATCAGAAAAAATACGTTAGTTTATGTAGAATTTCAAAAAACAGGAGTTATCTAAGAAAAATTACATGGCCGTAATACTAACATCTTCATTAGGTCAGAGTGTACTTTTCGCTCAGATAAGAGTCAGTTCAGATAGTTAAACAATGTGGAAGCCTATGAAGTACTCAGGAAGAAAAAATTTTAGCAAAAGAAAGCTTGTACATGCAGAATCTTTCCACTTCTCTCTGTGCCGTAGCATTAGCGAGGAGCTGGTTCAGAAGCTAGCTGAAAACAGATCAGGTGGCCAGCTAAGCAGTTTGAATTGAAATAGGGACACTTTTTTCCTTTTGTTTTAACTGGATTTTCATAAGCCTTATAACTCTTGCAGGCTCTGTAATTTGCATTTTTCAATATAAGCCTAGGAGAGATAGAGACCCAGGAGAAACTAAGAGGTAAGGAAAACTGCTGTAATCATTTTTTCTTTTGTAAGACTATTCTCTTAAAGCATGGTGTTGTACTTTATATTCTCCCTGAGAGCCCCCCGCTTTTTTCTTTTTCGTTTCTCCAGCTGCAAGCCTAACTTTAAGCAGGGTGCCAGTTGCCCATATCTTTACATTTATTGCTCCTTCTGTAGGAAACCAGGGGCAAGTTTCAGAAATGCATTGTATAAACTGTGACAGCGTGACTGCTCTTTCTAAGCAGATCTCTAAGGACAGACACAATGGTCCCTTTCTTTGGACCCTGTATATCCCATATTTTACACCTGACTCTGACTCACTCCCCCAACCTCCTTACCTTGAGGATTTTCTTGGCTTAAATGGCACGCCTCCAGAAGTGTCTCCTCTTCTAATGGCTGAAGAAGTACCCTGGTGTCCAAATCAGTATGGGCCACCAACTGCCATGACCAGAGCAAACAAACTCTCGGGTCCAGTGAGGGGCAAAGGGGATTGGAAAATAAAGATTCACAAGCACAGATTTTGAGATTAAGCTGGGATCAGGTGGAGCTCTGTTCTCTGATCCAGATGCAGATCTAAAGAATTACACCAGCAATCTTTATTTATATATGTCTCATTATCAGGTTAAAGACTATGCAATCATTATTCTTTGTATTCAGGAAAGTTACAAAAACTAGGACTTCTATGTAGCTTTTCCACAATTGCAATCCACAGTTGCAAAGTGCAATGTTAGCAGCTTTGTGTGGCTCTCAAGAAAGTCTCTTGTTAAAAGTTACTGTAAGGCGGGCAGGAAACAGAGAAGCGGAGCTGGTGAAACATTGTGGTTGTCTAGCATAAGAATTCCTTCCTCCCAAGGAGCTGTGTTCCTGAGATCAAGGTCAGAGCTGATAGGAACTTTGCACAGAGCATCCCAGTGCAGGGCATTGCCACAGCAGCTGAGCATCCTGTGCCCTTCCCCAGAAACATTCCGAGGCACTGGGCATGCCACAGCCATGAGGTCATCAGAGACCCCCAATCGCAATCACTGCTCTCCCATCCTCTGTCACTGCTCTCCACATCGGTCCATTTATTTAAGTCTTCTTTCATGCTTAGCAATATTTCATACCTTAGGGTTCAGATCTTTTACATCTTTCATCAGATTCATTCCTATTAGATATTTTTGATGCTATTGTAAATATGATTTTATCATTTCAGTTCCCCTTGTTTGTTGTTAGAATATAGAAATAAAATTGATATCTTGTATCTCACAATTTTACTCTTATTAGTTTAGAAAATGCCCACAAAATTTTCTATTTAAATGATGATGTCCCCTGCAAAGACAGTTTTCTTTTTCCTTTCCTTTATGCATTATTTTAATTTTATTTTTTTCTTACCCTTGTTACACTGGCTAGATCCTTGAGTACAATGTTGGTTGAATTGAAGTGGCGAGAGTGGACACCATTACCTAGTCATGATCTTAGGGGGAAATTACTTCATACTTCACCATTAAACACTTTGCAAGATGATTTGGGACTTTCTTTTCTAATATAAACATTTTAGTGCTATAAATTTCCTTAGTTCACCACAAAAATTTTGGTATGTCAATTTCACTTTCATCCTATTCAAAATACTTTCTAATTTATCTTTGGCTTGATTCTTTGATAATCCATGGGTTATTTAGAATTGTGTTTTTTAGTTAAGAAATATGTAGGGATTTTGCAGATATATTTGTATTGTTTATTTTTAATTTAATTCAATTATATATTAGGTATATGTGACATTTAAAATTAACTTTTTTTTTTTCCGGAGTGGATAGGATTGGCTTTCTTCCCGTGTGAATACCCAAATTTCAAACTCTGTTTGACAAAATATACTTCCAATTGAATTACTTTGACTTCTTTATTGAATATATTAATTAAATCATGTATGACTTTATTTGTATATTCTCTATTTCATATCAACTCATTTGTCTTTGCACCAACAATATGTTGCTTTGACTGCCTAACTTTATAGTAAGTTTCAAAATAAAAAGTACTGTGGGTACTTCATCTTTCTTTCTCTTTTTAAAGTTAGTTTTGCTATTCTAGATCCTTTGCATTTCCTTAAAAATTTTAAAATTAGTTTGTGAATTTCTATAAAAAATGTCTGCTGAGATTGTGATTGGTAGTAAAGTAGATACAGAGATCAATGTGAGGAGAGTTAACATGCAAACAATGTCTTCTGTTCCATGGACATGGTATATCTCTCCTTTTTTGTAGGTCTTCTTTAGACCTTCTATTGGCAATGTTTAGTGGTTTTCAATGTATGCATATTGTCTGCTTTTATTAAAATTATCTCAGAATATCATTTGGTGGTATTGTAAAGGGCGTTTAAAAAATATTTTCCAGTTAACTTTTTTGCTGCTACATAGAAAAATAATTAATTTTTTTGTATTAATCTTTTATTCTGTTACCATGACAAATTCAATGATTGCTTCTAGGAGTTTCATGATGCTTTGTTGAAATTTTCTACATAATTTTTACTTCTTAAAATCATATAAGGTTTTCTTTAGGAGCAGTTGTTTAGCTTTTCCTTTCCTAATTTTGTCTTTCTTCCTTTTTCTTGCTTTATTATACTGGCAGTCCTGCTATATACTATAATAGAAATAGTGAAATAGTACACCCTTTGTCTCACTCCCAACTAAAGGGGTGTGTTTAATATATTTTCAGAAATGTTATGTTATTGTAAAATGTTTTATAGATGGCCTTTTATAAGATGAAATTTCCTTCTATTATTTGTATCCTGGAGGTTTGTTGTTTGGTTATTTTTAATCAAAAATATGTTATGAATTTTGACAAATGCCCTTTCTGTTCCTATTGATTTGATTATGTAGTTGCTCACTTTCTTTCTGTTAATATGGTGATTTATATTGATTGATTTCCAAATATTAAACCTGGGATAAACCCCACATAGTCATGATATAATATTCTTTTTAGATTTTATAGAATTCAACTTATCAATATTTTGTTTAGAATTTTTAGATTTATATTCATGAGGCTTACTGATCTACAGTTTTCCTTTTTTGTAATATTTATACTTATGTCAAGTTTTAGTATCATGGGTTTGTGACCTTCATTCAAAAACATTGGGAACTATTTTGTCCTTTACCATTGATAAGATTTTGTAAGATTCCTTGGGTCTTTTTGATGTTCATTATGTTTTGCTTTTTCAAAGATTGAGAAAGAAATTTAAACATGCACATGTTCCTGAAATTTTATATACTATGTACTAAAAATTCATGAGTAAAAGATCTTTTGCATCATCTGTAGGTTTTACCTATAATTACATCTAACACTAGCAGAAATGCTCGAGACATCGGAGGAGAGATCTGAAGTTCGCATTCATTCATGTACATATATTTTTGTTGGTTTGAGAAATATATAGTAACCAAGGAAGTACTTCCTGAATATACGATGCAACTTAGTAGTCCTTTGTTATGGTTTAGTTGTGGTGTCCCCCAAAAGCTCATGTGTGAGACAATGCAAGAAGGTTTAGAGGAGAAATGATCATGTCATAACCTTAATCTAATCAGTGAATCAGTCCCTGATGGGATCAACTGAGTGGTACCTGAAGGCGGGTGGGGTGTGACTGAAGGAAGTGGTTCATTGGGGGCGTGGCTTTGGGGTATATATTTTGTACCTGGAGAGTGGCGTCTCTGTTTCTGATCATCAGGTGAGCTGCTTCCCTCCTCCATACTCTTCCACCATGACCTTCTGCTTCACTTTGAGTCCTGAGGAATGGGGCTGGCCTTCTATGGACTAAGACCTGAGTCCCCAGATAAACTTTTCCTCCTCTACAATTGTTCTGGTTGGGTCTTTTAATGATAGTGGTGAAATAGCTGATTGAAACATCCTCATATTATTTCATAAACTAGAAAATCCAAAGATAAAATGCCTAACTGCCCCCTTTACCCTTTTCAGTCTGTGTCAAGGGAAGGAAGACTATGAAGGATTATGTCAATTCTCAGATGCACCAAAATCTTTATTAGAGCCGAGTTCTCTAGGCTTCTTGAAAACAAAGCTTTTCCTGGGGGCTGCAGTCATTTGAGGCTCATATCCTTTCATTTTCTCCAATCACCTTTTTTCTGGGAGTCTAATGAGCTGTGAAGTGGCTGAAAGCTAAACAGTGATGAGTAACAAAAACAGAAGTCTTGAATTAGACACAAATTGGGAAAATGCATGCTGAAATAGTTGAGAACGACTGTTTCTTTGATTTTTTTTGCTTCTTTGATACATAATGAAATATGGTCAGTTTCTAGGATTTATAATTCATTCAGGAATTTTTTTGTTTTTGCTTTCATTCTTTCTTACTTTGTTTTGTTATTGCTTAGAAAACCACAAATAAACATGAGAAAACAGATGTGTAGATTGAAAGAACAAAATTGAAAGTCAGACAAGATCAATTATTCTAAATTCATGTTCTGAAGGGAATATTCTCATGATTTAACTATGCTTTCTATTTCTGGAAAAAAAAAGATTGAGTCTAAAATACCACTGGCCTCCTTTATTAGATAGGGAAGAATTAGGACAGATATTTATGTTGGAAGTCATGATTTTGCAATTGCAATTTTGTGATTTTTGTGATTTTGTGATTACAGGAGCTCTTAAATGCCAAGAATTTTCTCTCTTTTTTCTATTTGGAAAGCCCATGCTTGAGCAGAAAGCAGGCTCCAGGCATTTTGACTTCAGGATGGAGTGGATTTCCATGCACTCTTGTTAACCTGGAACCATCAAACCTGAAGTCCATCATTGGTTTTGGAGGTTTTTTTCTTTTAAATTGGATCTCACTCCCCACTTCACATCTCCCCTGAATTTCGTGCTTCTCACACATTGCTCAAAATAAGACACAGCACATGCTTTGGCTGGGCTTGGAAAGTAAAGATTGCTAGTAAGAATCCTGAAGCCAAGATTCTGAGAAGGGAAAAGGTCCAGTTCTGTTTTCTGTACATAGAAAAAATGTCTCAGAATGAGAATGGAAACAATGTTTTGAACAAATAAATTTAAAATATGTTTAGTAGGCACATTTTTCAGTCTTGTTATGATGAGAAACAGATGTAGATGGCTGTTAAATCACGTCAAATATGAACTGCCTATGTACCCTGTGTATATGTGTAAATATTTAACTAGAAAAACAGTCACATGAGAACGACTCTAGAGTAATCTTGGAAGCAGGAAGCCACAAATTATAGGTCTGAAATTTACCATGCATGGCTTCTGAGTCCAGATAAGTACAACCAAATGAAAAGATGGCTGAGAGTTTTAAAAATAGCTCATGTTTTTTGGTAGGGGGAGGGAAGGGAAGAGATTAGGGACAATTTAATGCACTTCATGCAAGTGCAATTAGTGCATTTGATTATAACCAGAGTGCTAAGAATAATGTGATAGGAATTTAGTTATGCATTTGAATCTCTTGTTTATTGGTTATTACCTTGCAAAGGCAAAATAACTGTGGAATCAAAGTTTATCCTTAATTAGATTCTAAAGTCAGCACATAAGGCTACAATCACACATTCTCAGACATGTCCTTGAAAGTGCCTGGGAGGATTTTAGTCCTGTTTGAGACCAACACACAGAACTCTGCTAAGGCCTGTGGACCTTGGAGGATGAAGTTGGCTTTGGTTTATGGGCCACATGGGAGCAGGAGGCAATCACGACACTGGGTGTATGCTCTCTGGAAAATATGAACCTTTAAAACTAGAAGCACATTATATTGTAGGTAGAAATAAAAACAAATTTGTGCCTTCCATCTCATCCATAATCTTCTTGAGGGGAAGAGTAGAATGATTCTACCTCATTTTATTTCTTTGCTTTGCAAAGGTAATTACTTTCTGTGCTTTGCAGGACTTATTGAGGTATGGTCTTCACACAGTGAAGTGCATAGGCCATTGTGCCATGGTTTCGAGTTTGGACACATGCGTGTTTATGGAGTCCACCCTATCACATTGCAGCACGGCCACCCTCTCCTCCCACCAGAGGCGACCGCTGCTCTGGTTTCTTCCCGCAGATTAGTCCTGCCTGTTCTAGAACCGATGCCAATGCATCTCAGGTCATGCACGCTTCTGTGTCTGACTTCTTTCATTCAGTGAAATGTGTGTGAGACTAATTTATGTTGCTGCAGAAGGGATCCATGGTCGTTCCTTTGTTTGAGTATATCACAATTTCTTAATCTGTTTCTGTTGATGGGCATTTGAGTCATTTCCAGTATGAGGCTATTTTAAAAAAGGACACCATTGATATTCATAACCGTGCATGGATATATATTTTCCTTTCTCTGGGCTAAACAGTAAATAGCAGAACGGAGGTGATAAGGCTATGTTGTGTTTGCCTTTATGAGAAACCACCAAAAATAAATTAAAAAGTTATAGCCTTTTACACTCCCATCACAAATGTATGAGAGTTCTGTTTGTTTGGTGTCTTACCAACATCTTAAAAAAATTTTACGTTACATTGGATTATAGTGGTATCTCATTTTCTAAAAAAATTTCTTCTCTTAATAGTTCATTATTTAAGCCCTATTCCACATGTTTACTGTCCAGTTGTAGATCTTTTGTGTCGTTCAGGTAATTCGCCCAATTTTAATTGATATATTTGTCACTTCATTACTGAACTGGAGGAATTATTTATATACTCTGAATAGTGTTCTTTGCCACAATATACAAGGAACTTAATATGTTTTGTGAATTTTTTCTCCCAGTCTGTTGCTTGCTTATTTTATTAATGCCACTTTTGATGAGCAGATCTCTGGTAGTGTTATTGAAAAGACTTCTCTCTTCATGGATTTGCTTTGGTGCTTTCATTAAAAATCATGTGTCTATTCCTGAATTCCCCTCTGTTCTATGCTCAGTTCATATCCCCTTATCCCAATGTTACATTCTCTTGACCTCTCTAGTCAAGTATATATATAGATCTATTGATTTTTCTTAGCTGTGCTTTGCAGTTTTTAGATAAAGCTTTAAAATATTTTGCTAGGCTTATCCACAGTGTTTTATAATTTTTGATGATATTTTAAAGTGTTTTTGAAGTGTCATTTTCCATTTGTTCATTACTATTATATGTAAATACTATTGGTTCTAAATTATTAGTTGAGTAGATTAGAAGTATCTTTGGATTTTCCGTGTCCATAATTTGTCTATGAATAAAAACAGCTTTGCTTTGCTAAGCTAGCTTGTTTGCTTGCTTTCCTTTCTCTGCTTCCTTCCTCCCTCCCTCCCTCACTCCCTTTCTCCTTTCCTTCCTTCCTTCCTTCCTTCCTGTTTGGTGCTGAGGATTGAACCTAGGATCTCATGCCAGTTAGGCATGCATTCTACCTCTGGGCTACACACCCAGCCCTTGTTTCTTCCTCTGTAATATTATGTTTGATTTACTCATTTTGCATTATTGCACTGACTCAGCCTGTCAGAAAAGTGATGAATAGCAATGGAAAGGGTGAGCTTCTTGTGGTGTTGCTGACCACCATATGAGTGGTCAGTCTGGCCATTCAGTATGGTGTGGCCTCTTACTTTTGGCACTCTCCAAATTGAAGATATTCCTCCTCCTAGCCACAATTTGCTTTGAGTTCTTTCAATTTTATCTTGAATGAATGTTGAGATTTATTTTTTCTGAATCTACTAAGGCAATCACATGTGTATTCTCTTTTGTCAGTGTGCAGAATTATGTTGATTAGTTTTCAAAGTTAAAATAAACTTGCATTCTAGAATATATTGCCTTTTAATATACTGGATTTTATTTGTTAACATTTTAAGATTCTTTGTTAGTATGTATGAGGAGTATTTGCATATAGTACTATTTTCTTAAAATTTTCTTCTCTGGTTTTGGAAAAATAGTTTGGAAGTGTTTCCTTCACCCTTTTCTGGATATAATTAACATAATTATAAAAAATATGACCCTGTCTACCTCAAAGTGTTATTTTGGAAATCAATTGAATGAATATATATGAAAATTCTATAAATATATGTTATGTGGTATACATACAAATATTACTATTTACTCATTTTGTTAATGTTATATTTGTATGACACAGAAGTATTCTGTTAAATGAAATTGGATAAAGAAACTGTGGTATATATACACAATGGAATATTACTCAGCCATAAAGAAGAATAAAATTATGGTATTTGTAGGTAAATGGATGATGTTGGAGACTGTTATGCTAAGTGAGATCAGCCAATCCCAAAAATCCAAAGGCTGAATGGTCTCTCTGATAAATGAATGATGATGCATAATGCGGGGTGGAAGGGAGGCAAGAATGGAGGAAGGATAGATAGCATAGAGGGAAGGGAGGGGTGGGGGTGGGTGGGGGGTACAGAATGTGTGACAGATACCATTGCCCCGTGTACATGCATGAACGCATAGATGGTGTGACTCTACTTTGTGTACAACCAGTGAAACAATAGCTGTACTCCATTTGTGTTCAATGAATCAATAAGTAAATTAAAAAAAAAATAAATTAAAAAAATAAATTAAAAAAATGGAAAATAAATAAATAAATAAATTTAATCACAAAAAAATGAAATTCTATATTCTGGCATTTCTAAACTGTGGCAGCAATATCCTTCCATTTAATTGACATACTTAATCAAAAGACAGTATATTTGGCTCCATGGTAATACAAAAATAAATCAGATATGGTCTGCTTTTAATAGAACTTCAGAATTATGAATAGACATTGTAAAATTCAAAGTTCATTCTGAAATATCAAATATATCTCCAGTATGGATTTCTATTAGTATTTAAATATGCTATAATTCTTTAAACTGGTGTTCTGTGTGGGGGTAAGTTTGTGGCAATTATCCACCAACACATCACACTCCCCTGCCTTCCTACCCTCTCTTGTCTTGGAAAATAGACTTTGTCCTAATTTTATGGATAGGGTCCACATGGTTGAGTATATACACATCTTGTGAAAATATCCTGGGGTCATACTTACCCTTTCAAAAACATGATGCTTAAAATAGGACTTTATTTAAAGACCAGTATACTTATCCATTTGGGTATGCAACCCTTCTCTTGTTTCAGTAAAATGCACTCTTTTGTCAGAGACTCTAGATCAGTTTTCCACATAGTGAGAATGGGGTGGGGAACGGATTGTGTTCATGCCTAAGCATCTGAAATGAAAATACATGTTTACGGGCCTGAAATGATTTCTTCACTTAATTCACCTTTGAATCAATTAGCAATCTTTTCTCACTCCCCTAAGGGCACCAGAGGAGGAGCACGGAACCTGCCAGAGGGCACTGGTACTTCCCTTTGGTGGAAGGAGGGACCCAGCCGGTGCTTTACTGAGTGCTACCTAAATGGGGGTTAAACATTCACACATTTTCATCTTGATTCTATGTTTCTGTATTTTGATTTCCATTCATTTCTCAATTAAGATATCCTTGAAGAACTTCAAGATTGAATCTATGTTCCCTATTTGAAGAGAGACAGGGAAGAACAGGGCCCAAATACAGAAAGACCAGAGAGCTCGGTCACTGGTAGATTTGTAGGATTAAGACAGATAAAAAAAGGCGACTTGGGATGCTGTCTTCATCACTGGTGGATATTGGTCCATTGACATCGGTGATCCTCGCCACAAAGGAAATAGGCTCGGTCCTGCTTCTTCATCTTACCTTATGCCTTATAACTGTATTCAAAATAAAGACCTTACCTGCAACTCCATGCTGAGAATAAGTTTATTCACATCAGTAACACAACTGTTATTAGAGAAAACCAATGGCTTTATAATTAGAAGATCTTCAGATTTCTACCATGTTGCTTCTGGGTTTTTTCTCTTTCCCTGCAGGATGTCATATTTGGAAGTGCTTCATTCCACACCTGTAGAACAGTCCTGAAGTATTGCCTGAGCATTGCAGAGAAAAGTGCACAGGGTCAAGGGTGAGCCAAAACATCCTCTGCCCATGTTCTCCTGGGTCTTTCAATCTCCTAAGCAGACATATGTTGATGAAGGTGTAATCCAACAGAGATGGGGCCCTGAAGGGAAAGGATCCCATTTCTATCAAAGTTTATCCCTGAGACCTTTAGGGATTAAAAAACACTCTCAGGAATTTGTTCTTATGCAACTTTGATCTTATCTCATTTTGCCTTTTACAACTATGAATGCTGTTTAAGAATGTTGCATTTTTCATGTGAAGACTTGAGATCAACTGGTGAGATGATCAAGAGATAGGAAAAATTCAAAGAAAAACAGTAATCAGCACATTTCTGAGTTTCCCTTGAATGTTAGAAGAGGCAAGGGAATCTTAGGGTGCTAAGATTAGGGAAAGGCACACAAGAGGAAGGAGAGGTTTAAAGAAGTGAGAAGAAAACAGAAAAACATTTTCCAGGCAGATAGGCCTTTCTTTGATTAATTTGTCCCTAGCATCTTCTTTGGGAATGTTTACACACACATACATGTATGCTTGGATATTCCTTTGTATTTCTATTAATTGGCTCAAACTTACAGACATGTGGCAGTTTCATTAATCTTTCCAACATGCTTGGAACTTTTGGAAGAACTGCTGGGCACAGAGACATAGTGCTGAGTTTGATTCTTCCCTAGCCATTTACATTGAGCATTTCCCCCTAACTCTGTTCTCAGTTTCTTAACTCTAAGAGGAGCCAATAATACCCCAAGGGCTTGTTTCTTATGATGAAATGAAATCAGATTCAAATCCCTTTGTAAAAAGTGTCCAAGTGAACATGGTATTGTGATTACTGGCCAAGGTGCAGAATTAAACCCCTTTTTCGTGCCAGAGGAAGCACAAGGTGAAGTGGCAGAGGACCTGGGGAGCAGATGTAGAAAGAGAATCAGGAGATAAAGTTTTACTCCCTGGTGCTTCATACCTCTTACATATATACAAAATCTCTTACATATATAAAAGGTATATATATCATCTCATTTCCTGGAACAGGGATTGGATTGAAAACGAATTGGGATTAATCTAAAACATCTTTCTTCAATGGATACTGTAGTATAGGCAAATAGCAAAGGAAAATGTTTCAGATATTCAGTAGGATAGATTTTTCTAGCTTCTTAAAACATTCTGGAGGAAAATTTTACACATATCTAAATATAGATATTATCTAATTCTTAGATTCTCAAATATACACTTAAAAGCAATTTTTAAAGAAGACTTACTGGCTGGGCATGTAGTTCAGTGGTAGAGTAATTGCTTACATGTGCAGTGCCAGCACCTTGAGAAAAAATTAAAAAAAAAACCAGAAAGAAAGAAGACTTTTCCTATTTAATTACGCATCTTTTTTATATTTAGAAAGGAATATGTAAGTTTAGTGATAATGTGGAAGATGGAGAAATTAAGGACATGTCAGATTAGGTGACAGGGTAGATCTATGGTACTAGTTGTCAACATGAGGACTGAGAACAAGTTCTTAAAAATTATTCTTTCTTCATTTTTCAATTGCCAAATAAAATCGTGTGTATTTATGGTGTCCGACATGATGCTTTGAAATCTTGTTTAGGTAGAATGGCTAATTGAAGTTAATTAACACGTCTTACTTCACACACCACTTATTTGTGATGAGAACACTTAAAATCTACTCTCTTACCAATTTTCAAGTCTGCAAGTCACTGTTACTAACTTTGGCCAACATGTTGTAAATAGATTTCTTAAACTTGTCCAGTAGATTCTTCCTGCTTAATAGAAATTTTCTATCTATTGCCACCATCTCCACTGTCCTCCCTGCCCCTGCTCCCAGCCCCCCGTCAGCACCATTCTATTCTCTGCTTCTCTGGGTTTGACTGTACTTGATTTCACAGATTAGTGGTATCATGCAGTATTTGCTTTCCTGTGAAAATAACCTGGGTTATTTCACTTAACATAATATCCTTCAGCTTTGTCCATGTTGTTGCAAGTGACCGAATCTCCCTTTTAAAGGCTGGACAGTATTTCGTTTGTATATAGAGCACATTTTCTTTCTCCATTCATCCATTGATGGACGTGTAGGTTGATTCTATTACCTGGGCATTGTGAACAATGCTGCAACAACCTTAGGAGTGCAGATATCGCTTTCTGACATACTGATTTCATGTCCTTTGGCTCCATGCTCCATAGTGGTATTGCTGGATCATATGGCAGTTCTACAGTAGGTCATATGCAGGGTTCCAGTTCTGTATAGAGGTTTCTCAAAAAATCAGATGTACTAATTTATATTCCCACCAAGGATGCACAAGTGTTCTCTACACTGTCCCTAACACTTGAAGTCTTTTGTTTCTTGAATAGTCACTCTAACAGGTGAGAAGTGATATCTCACTATAGGTTTAATTTGCTTTCCCTGATGATTGGTGATGTTGAACACTTTTTCATGTACCTGTCAGCCATTTGTATGTGTACTTTTGAGAGATGTCTGTTCAGATCCTTTGCTCATTTTAAAATTGGGTTATTTATTTTAAGAACAAGTTTTTGAGGAAAGACGGTGAGCACATTTTCTTTTAACTTGTTTAGGAAAGTGGTACATGGTGTTGGAGGATGGTTGGTGGACAGTTTGCCCTGGAGCTTGTATTGCAATTCAAGTTCAAATATGGATTTAGAGACACTGGCATTAGTGATAGTTAAATAAAATGTAGTATGAGAAAGTAAAAACATGAGCAGGAGACCAGGGAACACCAATATTAAAAAGATTAAACGAGATGAGGGAGCAATGAGTCTGAGAAGAGATGGAAAGAAGGTTGAAAGAAGAATGAGAGAAAGCTGAGTCCTGAATCCCCACAGGAAGAGAATATTCAGATGGGATCCTGTGCTGTGGGGAGGTTAGTAAGAAAGGAAAGGAAAAGTGCCATTGAATCCAGAAGAACATGCCTGGCTGATTTGATATGGGTATCTCAGTTCAGCTGAGCTGATGTCCACTTGCAGGTCTTGGAGAACTGAGTACATGGTGAAAATTGAAGATTTTGTTTGTGGAGCTTGAGTAGGAAAGTTAAAATAATGAGCAATAATTAAAGGAGATCGAAGGACTTTTCAAAAAGGTGGGTGGGACTTAAGAATGATTTTTGATTGAGGAGAAAGAGTAAAGAGGGATTACATAAAGATGTAGGACAGAAAAGAAAAATAAATGTGCCTTCTCTGAAGATCTAAGAGGAGGGTAGCTTCCAGACATGGTGGAGGGATTGGTTTTCAAAAGGAAGAGTGGCAGCTATGTTTGTTAGTCAACTTTGTGTTGCTGTGACCAAAATACCTGACAAGAACAACTTAGAGGAGGAAAAGTTTATTTTGGCTTACAGTTTCAGGGGATTCAGTTCATAGCCGGTTGGCTCCAAGGTGAAACATCATGGCAGAAGGATGTGGTAGAGGAAAGCTACTCAGTTCATAGTAGCCAGAAAGTAGAGAGAAAGAGATGAAGGGGCTGGGGCATGCCCCCAGTGACCTACTTCCTCCAAATAGGTCCCTCCTCTCAGTAATCCATTCAGCTATTACCAGATTAATCCATCAAATGGATTTCTCCACTAATGAGGTCAGAGCCCTCTTGATCTAATCATGGCCTGAAAACCCCACCTATGAACCTTGATGCACTGGGGACCATACTTTCAGCACATGTGATTTTGTGGGACATTCCAGATTCAAACCACAACATATATAATGACAGTCTCTCACTTCTCTGTGCAGAAAGGTAGGTAGATGAATGAGACATGGGTAGAGGCTGGATTGTATGTGAAATCAGAAATAACTGTTGGGTTCTTTTGTTAGCTAGGTGTTGTTATTCATGTCGTGAGCTCCTTTCATACTAAGGTACTATGCTAAGGATTAAATGGTGAACTCAGCCACTATAGAGAGGGGGAAAGACATTAATCCTACTTATGCAAACATATTCAAATTTGTGATAGTAATAAGGCTATCACTGACAAATTTTTGGAATTCTGAGACCATGTAGGAGAGCTCAGTTAGAGACTCAGTTGGAGAGCTCAGGAAAAGTTCCCCAGAGAGATGGAGAGATGCTAAATATGAAATACAAAATAGTTCAGTGTTAGTTTTTCTTCTTTTTTAGAAATCGCATTGTTTAACGGAGACAACTTATTGTAGCAAACATTGACTTCTTCCTCATATCTTCTCTTACAACAGTTTCTTCATGTAAGATGACTGGGCGTGTTTGTAGGGGAGTTCCTTTTTTTTTAACATGTACATATTTGTACTTGTAAAATGAGAGCCACAGGAGACTGCGTGGTCCATTTTTAATGACTACCTGCTCTGGAGCTGCAGACATCACACCCACTCATGCCTATTTTAAATTAAAGAATAACTTCATACTGTAGAACGGACAGCAAATTAAGACATGTAACCTAGAAGTTGCAAATGTGTATTACCTTCCCATTGTGTTATCTCAGGGGCCAGTGTCTTTATGATTCTTTCATGATCCTTCAACATGCAATATTGATTAGTTTTAATCCCCATTTTCAGGTAAAACTCACCTCAAAGCCACACAAAGTAACAGCTAGTTTGATTAGTCTATTTTTTTTTTGATTAAACAGCAAAGACAGACTTTGCAGAAGGAATATTATCTTTTCTTGGGATGTCTGAAAATGGCATGAAATATTCTTTATTCTTCATTTTCTATGAAACCTCATTGCTTTGGGGAAGAAGGCTGATTTCTGGATCAGATTTGTAGATGAATTAAATGTTAGAAATTTAAATTTGGAACCTCATTGAAGTATTTCAGAAAGGATCTGAGCAAGTACTGTTGGCTCTTGTCCTGTTCTGGTTTCTTTCCACAATGCCCTACCCTCTCTGTACATCCTTCTCCCCGAAAAATTGCTGAGGCTGCTGAAGAACTATTTCTATTTCTGAAATGACAACTCTTGAGTAGCCCTGTGCTTTCTTCTTTGCAATGGTGGGGTCCGCTGGGGACTTTGGTTTTGTGTGCTTGTTATAATTTATCAGTCATTCCTTCTAAATTTATGTGGGTTTTAAATTGCATCCCACATAAAATTTAGAAAAGGGATTTCAGGAAGGATTCTCAACATGTGCAAAGTCTGAAAAAAAAATGGCACAAATTCTCTCTCCTTGAAGGGATTCTGCAGGGGGATGCTGCTCATTGGTGTGTGTTTTAGGAGCTCATTTTGGACGAGGGTAGTACTCTTAAAGAGAGTATGAGATTCATGCTCTTGTTTTTAAAAGCAAACTCTAGGAAAGAGAAAGTAAATGCACCTTTCTTGTTTTCCTTTCCCCATTATGATATCATTTAAAGTGTAGTGATTTAGCAGAAAATAAAATAGAAACTCAGACCTAAGGGCTGCCAGACACATATACCCTGAATCACAGGGCGCTGTAAGAAGTGCATCTCGTAGCTGTGTTCAGATTCTGGTGGGGACTTAGGAGGATTTCCTGAAGCTGTCGGGCTGCTGATCAACAAGGCCTCACTAAAGATGACCACTATTTATTTACAAGGTGATCTACATATTTGGGTGTGACAGAATCATAAACAGAAAAACCAAGAAAGATGGAAAAGGATAGGAAACAAATAATAAGCATCTACTAAGTGTCTGACGTCAACTGGGTAAATTCACGGAGATTGTGTCACATTATCTTTAAAAACACGCTGGCCTCTAGGCCATATTCACATTTGGATGAAAAAAAAAACAGATTTGGAGAGAACATTAGTTTCCCCCAACGTCTCTCAGGTAGCTGGAGGCAGAGAAGGATTTCAGTGTGTCCCTGGTTGTCCTGCCAGATCGTGTGGTTACAACTAAATGAGACAAATAAAGTTCAGGTGAAAGAGGAAGTGGGGAAAAGTGGTTTTCTGCCACCATGAAAACAGGCGTGTGACTCAGAGATTTCTGATGGCAGGATCTCGTGGTTGTGGAGTCGCAGTCCACAGCATTTCAGTTATTGGCTTTAGGAGATTTTAACTCAATAGTGGAATTCTGCTGTCAGCTGAAATCTAGAATAAATATTTCTTTGCCTCAGTATCTGTACCTGAGAACAGGGCCTCCCTGGGTGATCTCTACAGAAATCCCAGGGTCATTGAGTCTCATTTGTTGGGAAGTTATGGGTGTTAGAAATGCACATGTCTAGCACATGGCGAAAATCAGGACTCAGCACAACCCTGAGAACGGAGAGAAGTCATAACAATCAATAGTAAATTGCACGCAGCACGTTTCTTATTCCACTCAACATGCTCTTGAGCCCCCACTTAGAACCTATTTATTAATGCTCATCTGATTTACAAATCAAGCCATCATTATGATTACTGAGAACAGTGTGAAGTGATGTCTGACAGGAAAGGATTAGAGAAAAAATAGGAAAAGTAGCCGTAGCAACCCCCAAAAAATCTCTACATGAACTCAGTATGGTCAAAGGGAGATCCGTTGGATCACTCTTGTGCCACACCAAGTGAGAAAATAGAGATTTTTATTATTGATATAATTTCAGGCTACTTTTCCAAGTAGATAGGAGGTTTACAGCACATTTATAACACATTCAGTTATCCAAAGTAACTAATATGGAAACCTGTCATTGCTTATGGTGACAGGAGGGCAGCCATCCAGAAAACTCATTACTTACACAAAGTGCTGTACATATGTAGAGGATCTGAGATAATCTGCTGCATTATTATTTAACCAGGAACAACAAGGTCCAACCACCACTTTCACCGGAATGAAGCAGGTGGCCAGGGATGAGAGTCTCCCATTGGCCTGAAGAAGAAAGAGAAGTGCCATCATTTAAGGGATCAACCAGACCTCCTACTAGTGGTGGGACTTTGGGGAAATTAGTATCCCCTCCTAGTCTCGACTTTATCATCTGTAAAGTGAGTATAGTGAAATTTAGGATGCAGGATCCTGTTTGTGAATTTACCCCATTAGTGCTCACTCTCCCTCTCACCCTTCTTGCAGTGCCGGGTGGTGGTGGTGGGAGAAAATCTTCCACCTGGTCTTGCTCCCTCTTGACCTTGGAACAGCTAACCTTGGAGAAGATGGGCCTAGCCCATGGCCTTGCCAGGTGGTCTCAGCATAGGGACATTTTCCTCCAACTACCCACACAGACACATCCAAACAAGCACATGCACGCCTTGTCCCAGGTCCTAACTGAGACAGCTATAACCGTAACTAAAACTACTATTTAAGTGTGTGTTAAGCAATCATGCTGACAGGCTTTTGTTTTACTTCCTTATTTTTGCCCTATTCCAGCTATGCTAAAAATGTCAGAAAGTCTGATAAAAATGCAAAAGAAGCCTGACATACAAAAGAGAGAAAAAAAATTCAAGGAAGGGGCTTAGATCATTTGCAAAATTCAGTCTTAAAATGATGGAACCAAATTCACCGCTTCATAATAGACTTTTAAAATGTTCAGTCAATGTGTGTTTTTCTCTTTCTGTAATAGAAATGTTGATCAGAGTCTCCCAAAGCTATTCAATCTCTTTTCAGAAGTCACAGATGCATGCTTAGGAAGCAGAGAATTCCTTGCTGTGTGCTGGTTTTGACATTCATTGTCAAAGGGCCTAGAAGACCCTACAGCTTGGATATCCCCTCTATTTTGGGATCTTGCTGCTCTCTGAGCAAGAGGAACCACCATTCCTTAGCCCCAGTAGAAATCTCAATAGGAGCTTTGCAAGCTCTCTGCAGAAATGCTGCCTAAATCATATTTGCCAGAATTTCAAATTCTTTGGTACTGTTGGCAGATTTGAGGAAATCTCTGGATCCTTAACTGAATAACGTTTTTCAGTTCATAAAGCAAAATACGAATAATTACAAGGAAATCAAATGCCTAAAAATAGTGATTAAGATAGAAAAGAATTTGTAATAGAGTGTTATATGTGCTTCTTTGTTAACACTAAAAGGCATAATCTAGCTGCAGGCCTAGTGACACATAAATGCCAGTGCTGAGTGCCAATGATATATTGAGATAGTTGCAAACAGTCACAGTGGGAGATGAAGACACCAGGGATTTCTATGGGAAATAAATATGCACATATGGCTAATACCACTGTGGTTTGTTGCCAATATTTATATTTGAAAGCAAAGCTAAATTTCATGCAGAGATTAGTGAAAATGAAGATATATTTTTCTATCTAAGTACACTGACTTCTGTTTTCAGGCACCTCGAAGGTAGCCATGAACCCCAAATTAAGGATCCTTGGATTAGGATTACTTTTTAGGGGGGAGTATAAGGTATTTCTTCATTTATTTACTAATTTTGTAGTACCACCTCCTTGGAGGTACTTAATCTTGAAATGTAGATTAGTGATTCTTAATTTTTATGTCATGGTCTAATTTGAGATCATGATGAAAGCTATTAATATACATCATATTAAATTCTGCACAGAATTTCAAGAATCACAGACCTCCCTATGCTCCAGGTCTTTGTAAATAGCTCTAGAATATAAAGTAATAAATATGTCTAAACATATCTTATAAATATTGTACCTGAATGTTGGACATGGACCGAGAACCAGTTAGTTGGATTTAATGCTTCTGGCAAATTCTGCACTTCCAGGTTGCAGATTAAGTAAATCCTTTAACGCCCAGGAAACAGGAAACTCACTTGCACATTTAACAGAACCCCATGATAAAAGGTAAGGTTGGAGGGGTGCCCAGATCACGTATCCTCAACTCTTGTGCCCAAGATTCTCATGCCTTTTGCGGGGGCATCACAGATCTCTGGCTGGAATGGTCCCAGGGATGAAAACCCAAATGTGAACACTGTCCCCACCTCCGTGACTGTCCACATCCTAGCTGAGTCTATGCTATAGCATGAAGGTTCAGGGACTACCAAGGACCATTCAGATTTTGTGGGACCTGAAACACGATTTGGTGTGTGGGGGGTTTCCCTCTTTAAGAAAAATGATAGAAAATTATAAATAGTGAGTTCTAAGAAGCAATATTTAAGAGACATGACAGAAATGACAATACATTTCAAGTTTTAAAATGCTGAAAAATACTATAAACAGCATATTCTCCAGAAAAATAACCTAATTTTAAGCTGACATATCCCTAAAATATTTCCCTTTACACTTTTTGCTGCATACTTTTTGGTAGCCTCTTCATATGATGATGGTTTTGTAGTGTCATATTCTCTAGAGAACACAGAAGATAATCCAGTCTTTTCTACTATAGTTAATGAGAGTTGTTTTTCTTTTTGATCAATTTGTTTAGAAAAACTTCTTTTGGCTTCATGATTTATTACTGCTCATATAAATTGTTATGAATTCTTTCTCATTGTTTTCAACTATGAGCTTTAAAATTTGAAAGGATTTTCCATAAACTTGCTTCTGGGACTGTTCCAAACCTTTTTTTTCCCCCATCAACTGTAGGTTTCCAGTGTTGGGAGACAGGAGATGTGTTCTTATGGTAGTACGACCTCTGGGCCTGGGCCATCATGGGATGATTCTGTGTGAACTGGTACCGTGGGAAGTACTGTGTTACTGGAAGTCATCACTATGCTTAACTGGCAATGTCCACACAAGGGAGAGGCTGCAGGCAACATGAATATATCCTGTTAATTACTAAACAAGTCTCATCTCCCTTTCTAGACACAGTGGCTCTCAGGATCATAGGCCCCAGCACACCAGCAAGTGAGTCTCTGTTCTCCTCTCTCCCAGTCCACTCCAAGGGCTGCCACCATCTTTACATCACCTCCAAGCAACCCTCTAGTAAGCTTCCTTACAATGCAGGCTCGAGAGAGCAAGGCCCAGAGAGAAGGAAGAGGGAGTGTTTCCTTACAAAATTTTCAATGGGAATGGATGTTCTCTTCTGGAAAGATCTCATTAGTTACTAATCACAGGGATATGGTGTTATCAAAAGGCCCAGAGAGAACACGGATCTTGAACGCACCTGATCAGAATGAGAGAGCACCACTTGGAACAGTTTGGGATTAATGTTTACAGAAGGGTGCTTCATGCCACAGTGCTGGGGTTTGAACGCCTTTCTAACACTCATGTTGAAATTTAATTGTCATTGTAACAGCATTTCGAGGTGGGACCCTTGAGAGGTGGGTAGGTCTGAGTGCTCTGCCTTCATGAGCAGAGTAATGCCATTTTATCCAAAAGGGTTGGTTCAAGAGTGAGTTCCTGACAAAAAGGATGGGTGGGCCGGTTTTCCCCTCTGCTTGTGCAGGCTCACTTGCCCCTTCCACCATGTCAGGTGCAGCACGAGGGCCCTCACCAATGCCGGTGCAGTGCTCTTAGACCTCCCAGCCTCCAGATCCCTGAGCCAAATGCACTTCTGTGGTTTATAAACTACTCAGTCTGTGGTATTCTGTTATAGCAACACAAAGCAGACTAAGGCACATGGGCCATCGACTATGATTATGATAATTATAACCTGGAAAATTTAAACAGAACCATTTGCTAATTTCAAGTATAAAACTCTCATCACAGCACACAATGGATTATTTTAATTGTGATTTATGTAACTTTCTGGTGTATTCCCTGAGACAACTGATTGCAAAACATATGTTTTGGAAGAGGCTAACTTGACTTGTTTCATGGTTATTGATTATATGCCATGTAATGTGGAGCTGAGTCTAACAAAGATGATGATTTTGGGTTAAGGATAGTTGGTTTGCAGTTCCTTCTTTCGGTGGTCAAGTGTCAAGGCCACTTCTCCATTAAAGCCACTCCTAGCTCATAATAATAAAACCTAGTCTTTTCAAATATCAGAATTATATTTTATTACCTGTAAAAGTAGAATGTCTGTTGATTTCATCCAAGGGAATAATACAGTGCTAAGAAGCATGGAACATCTGCCTCTTCAAAGCCCAGGGAAAATATGAGGGTGTGTGTTTCACTGTGTGTGTGTGTGTGTGTGTGTGTGTGTGTGTGTGTGTGTGTGTAGGGGGCCCTACTTTCCTTGCTAAAGGAAAAACAAATCCATGTCTTTCAATACATCCAACTATCACCTATCTACTATATCTATCTATCAATCATCTACCTACCTACCTACCTATCTACCTACCTATCATCTATCTAACTGTTGGGGATTGAATTCAGAGCCTTCCACGTGCTAGGCAAGTGCTCTACCACTGAGCTACACCCCCAGCCCTAATACTTACATTTAAATAAATGGAAAATGAATTCTTTCAGAGGCTCAGTTGAGGAAGTTTAATAAGTAAGAAAACTCTCTTATGTTTCAGCCAAGGGTTCCTCTGCTTTGGATTTTACACACGAGGAGTCCAAACCTTCATTTTATTTTTAATGAAGATGGAGAATACATTTTTTTTTTGAGGGAATATGAAACGCCGTACACAGGAGTGGGAGAAATGCCCTCTATGTTGGAGAACTTGGAAAATGAGCTGACTTTAGTTGCTACTTGTTAATAACAATTGTACAAATGAGTTCTCATGTTTCAAGTCATAAGCCAACTGATGAATTCAAAAAAATTGAGGCACAAAATTTGAACTTTGGAAAAATCAATCATCAGAGTAGAAATTCACATTTTTTTCAAAGGAAAAAGGAATTGAAAAGGCACAGAGCCCTTTCTCTGAATGAAAGTTAAGTCCCACACTCCAAAGGGAAGCTGACCATGTGCAGCAGCCGTCCCTGATGTCCTCCCCACCCCCCTTCCTGGTGGCTGCGGGGTGGATGCTCTACTCAGTAACGTGCTCATGGAGGGGAAGGCTGGTTTGCAGAGGCTTTTGGAGCCTCACCACCGCCAGCAGCATTCTAAGGCATGGATGATTCACAGCCTTTCGGTAAAAGTAACAGGAGTACTCCCTGTGAGCTCTGGGTGGTGTCCTATGACAAACAGAAATGCTGGCATCTTGACTTCACATGATCATTTGTGTGCATGCACACGTGACCTCCTGTTGGTGACCTTAGTGGGAACTGCTCACTCTCCACGGAACAGTGAAGACCTGTGTGGTTCTTCCTTCTTCTGAGGAAGGCTGCTTTCCATTTCCTTTGCCTTCTTCGGGCTCCAGTCATTTTTTCAGTTGTATTTGCTGGGTATGGCCTATTTCTTCTATGAGCGAATGAAAATGTCCTTTTGATTTGAGTTTATATAATTGACTAATAACTCATGAAATGTTTGGAAAGTTAAAGTTATACTGCTGGCTTAAATTTAGTTTATTAAGAGGTTCTCTACAAAGCAACTCTGAAAGGCCATTTTGAGGACAATTTGGGAAATTATTAAACTAAAGTAGTGTGTATATAAAAGCTCATTATAATACATGCTATGATGTGGCTTCAATTTTTTTTTTCTTAGAAAAAGTTTTGATACTTCTCTAAAATTGAGCTTGAGGATCTTGCATTGTACGGTTTCCTGTCAATAGTGATGTTTTAGTTTACGGCAGTTTCATGCTGCCATTGATATTGTATTTTCTCTAAAAGAAGGTAGAAATGTTAAACAATAAAGTATTTGAAATAGCCCCAATCACTGAACCTCAAAAATGTTACTAGTTTTATTCTCAAAAGCACTTCTGGGTTTTATATGCTGGTTTTCAAAGGCAGAAAATGTACATGTGGACTTTCGCAGTACTCTACACACTGGGACCACGTGCTCAACAACAGAGATAAGGAAAGAATGCTCTTCTGGGCAGTTCTGCCCTTTGGGGTGCTGGCCAAAGCCTCACACAGGCCTGATAAAGCTAGTGGAATGTCAGCATCTCTGCTGGGATGAAGGGATCCAAACACATGTCTAGCAGCTCAAATATTATCAATAATCCCCATCCTTACAGAGCTCTAAGATTAGACTCAAAAAATGCACACACAGAGCACTTCTTGCTCACTTGTTACTCATTTTCAAAATGAACAGAAGAAATGGAGCAGGAAATATATAAGGGGTCAAAAGTAGGTATCTGTGGATTAGGGGATGATGGGTGATTTTTGTTTTATTACCTTTTCTCTTTTGCATGTTTTCTTGTATAGCAAGGCAAATGTGTATTTGTAAATATCAAAACGGCTTCATTTTCTAAAGTGGAATACATGCCTTTGTTACAGGTGGGGCCACCTGTAGAGTAAGGGCGTAGTGACTGTGAGATCTGAATGCACCTTGATCAAAAGTGTGCACCAACTGGCAGGTGCCTGCTTCAACTTTGGGTCCAAAAATGTGCCCGTGGGAGAGTGGTGAATCAGGAGCCTGTGCCTTGAAAGAAGGACCTAACAACAAGAATCGTAATGACTTTGGATCAGTGGGGAAGAGTGGAGGCTACGTCCTTGTAAATCATGCATTAGGGCTGGAATCCAATCCCTCCCTCCCTTCCATCAGTACCAGCAGACACTGACAATGACACTGGGCCCGGACCCTCTTGGCCTCCTCCACTTCAACAGACCTTCACCTTTACCCTTGGCCACTGTGGCATTGCATTTTTTTTTCGTTTTTGTTTGTTTGGTCTGTGGATTGAACCTAGGAGTGCTTAACCACTGAGCTACATCCCCAGCCTGTTTGATTATTTATATTGAGCCAAGGTTTCACTAAGTTGCTTAGGGCCCCATTAAATTGCTGAAGCTGGCTTTGAACTTGGGATCCTCTGTTGACAGCATCTTGTATGCTACACACTGTACTCCAGTCATGAAGTGGTACAGAGGGGAAGCCTTTCCTAGGTGTGGGTAGTTGACACCAAAGAATCTCTACACTGGGAGATTCTAGAGTGTTCTGGAGCTTTGAGGCCAGCCAAGGAGGTTCCAAGATGTGAGAGAGAAACAGAGGGACAGGCAAAAACTGAGAAGTGGGTGTTATTTTCAGCACTCTCCTGTCTGGTTTCTGTGCTCTTACGGCAGTTCCCTTCCCCTGGGTGCCTTCAACACGCCGGCCCTGCCTGCTCAGAGCTTCACAATGACAGCCTTGAACTTTCCCACTTGAGAGGACTCCTTGCCCTCTTCTTCCTGCTTTGCTTTATCCTCATCAAATATATCACAGCATATTAAACTCAAAACACAGAGAAATTTGACAGTCATGGATTTTGGCTCTTACAGCTAATAATTTGGGACCTATTATTTTGAACCATGTCAAGGAAGAGTCTAAGTGAGACTATAGCACGGGCAGGGTCACCTCCTGGCTGACAGAGAGCATTTGGTAAAATGCTGGACCCCATTACAAAGTTCAGGGGCTCAGAGGCATGACAGGTGCTTTGTCTGGGCAAGGGGGAAAATTTTGCTGCAGTTGTGTTTAGACATGCACAAACATGACGGATGGATTGAAGGTCCCCCAAGGGGCTGGGCTTGGGGGAGATCCCTGGGGCCCAGACAAGGCCAAGATGAGCAAAGAAGTCTGGCAGTGTGGGAGGAGGCAGGGCTCCTGGGACAGAGGCCAGTGACCCAGACACTTCTCTGCTTTCTGTTCCTCCAGCTATGTGCAAAGGAAAGTGTGTGTCACTGTGGAAAGTCCTCTTCCAAGTAATAATCAGAAAGAGGCGCTTGCTGGGGGACTGTCTGGAGGGGGATGGGGCAGCACAGCCACCTGTGAGCGGTGGAGTGGCACCTGTCCACGGAGCACACAGAGCCCTCAGGGCAGCAGCTCCCAGGCCGCTGTCTTCACCTGTCAGATGGTGATAATGACAAAGGCAGATTCATAGGGTTCTTGTGAAAATGAATGAATGACGTGTGTCCAGTGTTGAGCACAAATTAAATTACAATCAGAGCAAATAATGTCTGTTGTTATCTCTTTTATCACCGCTGCTTTTGTGACTTTCCTTTTCTAGTTTTATCTACTTATCTTCTGCATATTTTTGGGTGATTACTTGGTTAGATTGTGTATGGTATGATTAAATGCATTTGGATCTTTTTTTTGTTTTTAAGCAGAGAAATTGCTTTTCAGGATGTATTTTAAAAGGGTTAGTTTAAACTTGTGGTGGGTTGAACTTGAGTAAAGTTTTAAAAATAATTGTGTCTCAAAAGTTGAATTTTTATCGAACAAAAAAAGTGTGGGCACTGATATCACCCGATGCTTCAGGAAGATTGTGAGAAGAACTAATAACCCTTGGGGAGGTTGATATATTATTGAAAGTGGTAATTTTAACAGTTTTGAACTCATGTTCCAAGATATAATTGGAATAATTTCCAAGAGACATCAGTCTTTATTTCTTAGGAAATTACAGTGATTAAATTAACTGCAGGCAGCTCCTCTTATTGTTATTTGAAGATAATAGGATTCTGTTGAGGATTAGTGGGGAAGTGAATGATATGTGTTCTGCTGAAGATTTCACAGGTGAAGTGCTTCATACCACCCTGTTCTTCCATGATTTATAATATTTAAGGCATCATCATCTTGGATGCGGCTGCCTGGACTGCATTTAACCTATAACCTAAATCAAAGGAAAGATGAGGATAATGAGAATAATGCTTTTTCTAGGATTAAAGAATAGATTTTTCTTTTAAGGGGGTGCATAATATGCCAATTCAAAAGAAAATAATGTCATACTGAAGAATTCTGTGAGTGTTGAAAAGAGGGTTCTGTTCCTTCTCTGGGTGTTTTTCAGGATCCTGTTCCTACTTCTCTATGAAATTGAATTCTGGACAGGACAGTAATGTCACATTCATTGCTCAGGGCTTTTAAATTTATCTTTGATTCTGAAATGAGCTATTGAAATCACTGAGTGTTAAGAACACTGTACATGGCTGACAGGGTAAATGGGTCTGGATCCGTCATCTCAGTTGAGGCTTTCCGGGCGTGGTGAAGTGGATTTTATCAGTGGAAAATTGCATGCTATTTTCTCTAAGATCTTTCCAAACTAAAAATGATTTAGATCGTACATCTGAGTCTAATCCCTCCCAGATAAGCATCTGCAGTCACCCTTCCTTGAACTTGGTGGTACCGCTTTTTAAATCTCAGTATTCTGCAAAGGTTGTCTGGCTTTTACTTTCTTAGAATCCTAGTCCTATAGGATGAGGGGATCTGTTTGTGTCTTTGTGGCTGCAGTGTCTAGTTAGAGATTCATTTTATCGGCTGTGACTCAAGTTACAAACACAGATTCCCAAACTTTTCTTGACTTGACTTCAAACTAAACAAAACTGGGATTGGAAAAATTAAAAAAAAAAAAAAAGAAAAAAAAAAGGTGCTTTGGGAAGTAGGAGGAAGTGATGTAAAATCTTTTTGCTGGGGAGAAAGGCAGAACTGGGGAGTTCTTAGGTCCACCAGCCACAAAGACAAAACATGAAGAAAAATCAATTACTGGACATTGTATGCAGCTAACACTCATTTATTTTTACATTGTTTCTGGGTTAACTTGTAATTTCAAATTATTATAGTTGGAAAATATTTAGAGCATAATACCATCTTATCTTGTACTTAATCACACTGAAATTAGAAAGGTTAGGCTCACAAAATCTGGACAATGAGGCGTACAGGTTGCCAAGAGAAAGAATGATCTAGATTTATTTCACATTAAAATAGAAGGCGTCTTACTGTGGGGTGATATTTATGGTGTTTCTATAGTTAAATATTGGGAACTGAAATAGTCCTACTGGTTACATGAATTTGGATATATTTCCATTTAAAATGAAGGATGATTTTAAAGTACCGACTTCATGGGATGGTAGTGGAAATTAAATGCATCATGCATGTTAAAAGCATTCTATAAACTGCAAACGGTGACACTAAATTTATTTCATAGGAGGTGATTACTAAGTGTTATTTAGTGATTGAAGTTAAATATATTATTTGCTTTTAGTAAAACATGTGAAGGAAAAGGCAGCGTTCCACCATGTGGCACCTTTGCCCCAAATGTCGCCCTAGTTCTAATTGTGAGGGAACAGCTGGACACGCCTAGAGCAAGGGACACTGTGCAAACCTTGACTCTAAAAGGTACCTGTTGCTAATGACGAAAAGAGACTGTGGACACATGAAAACTCAGTTGGCTTTCTGTCTCCATGTGTTCCGCATCCTCAGATCACAGATGATGGAAAGACCTTGTTCTGTACTGGACACGAACAAACATTTTTTTCTTGCCATTGTTCCCAAACAAAGCAGCGTGAGACCTATTCACACAGCATTCACATTGCAGCGAGTATAGTACCAAGAGATGCTTTAAGGCTATGGAAGATGTTATATGCCAACACTCTACCATTTTATATAAGGGGCTTGAGCATCCATGGATTTTGGCATTCTTGGGGGTCCTAGAACCAATCCCCCATGGATACCGAAGGAAGGTTGTATGTTAAATTGGTGATCCTTGATTGGACTCTGGATTAAAGTAAAATATAATCAATCAGACCAAAATGTACATTGCTGAGACAGTTAGGGAAATTTTCACTGTGTCTGGATATGAATGTATTGATTTAAAATTTTCCGATTATGCTGGGCATGCTGGTACATGCAATCCCAGCAACTTGGAAGGGTGAGGCAGGAGGATTGCAAGTGCAAGACCAGCCTTGGCAACTTAGTACCCAAAATAAAAAATAATACAGTTTGGGGATGTAGCTCAGTGGCAGAGTGCCCCCTGGGCTCAACCCCTGGTACCAAAATGAATAAATAAATACATAAAAAGTTCTGATTGTGATCATTGTTGTATAACTATGACAGGACAATTTTTCTTAGGAGGTGCATGCTGAGGTATTAAGGGGTGAGGCATCTTTATATTCACAACTCTCAAATGGTCCAGCTACACATGTGTGCGCACACACACACACACACACACACGCATACACAGAGTGATAAAGCAAATGTGGTAAAACAGTAATGATTTTTGAGAGTTCCGGTGAGACTATCTAGGTGTTCATTGTAAATTATTTCTGCAAGATTTTTTTCTTTTGTAGTTTTGAACATTTTCATAATAAAAAGTTGGAGAGAAATTTAAAAAGTTAAACCAAATACCAAACCAGCTGAGTTATTAAAACCAGGCTTTTAAACATGTTCTTTCAGAATTGTGTTTTCTCATATTTTTACCATAATATACAAATATATAGGTTTATAAAAAAGAGGAATTTGTATGTTTAAAATATGTGGTTAGGTAATAAGTAGAATTATTATTACTAATTTGAAATATTTTCCCACTGGCAAAATTCTAGGAAAACGAATGGGAGTTCTAAATTCATGTGTGCATCTTTCAAAGTATTTGAAAGTAAAGTGAAAAAAATGTATCTGGGTGTGTATACAAAACTGGAATATAATTTTCACTTTATCTTTCAGAAAGCATTCAGTTTTTAGGGATCTCGGTTTTGTTTCCCAATAATTTAGTACTCGCATCTTCTTTCCTGAGATAGAATTTTCTATTTCATTCCCTGGGAGAGACACAGGGTAGTTACCACTTTGAACAATGCACTATTTTTTGTTGCCTCTTCTTGGGGTTGATGTGGTAAGATTCTGGTTTTCTCCTAGGTAGTTGAGGCCAGGCTGAAATCTCATGAAAACTTTTCTTGCATAGATCAGAGACAGCAGAAATGGACCTAGGAAGTTCATAAGCATAGGACCTAGGAAGTTCATAAGAACTGGACCTAGGAAGTTCATGACTTTTTGGTATGGAATTGAAAAATCTTTGAAACTAGTCTTTCTTTTAGTGACATTTATAACCTGAAAACCCTGAGCTCTGTTTTGTTTAAAGACTGTAGTAATACAACTCCATTAACTGCCATCTTGCATTTGGGTGACCATTGTTCTCTTTTTCTTTCTGTAGCTATTGAAACCTACTGTCCTGTCTAACTCATTGAAGGAAGCTTAGTTTTGGTGTACACCTTGGTCATTCAGTTGTCTTCAAATATATAAATTCTTATTGTTTCAACATGTGTACAGAGGAGACAAATTTTTTAATGAAACAGTCAATAAGACTTCCACTTTTGTTTCTTTGGTGAAGAATACTTCATACATTACCATGTAATGTGATGTTTTGTTGTGTAATTTTAAGTGATGCTTTTCATACTTTTCATTTGTAGTTTATGAAACTGGCATTTTAAAGGATTGACAAAAATGGAGGGGGGTTGCCTCCATTTTGCATTGCACTGATTGAAAGACTGAATTCGATGAATGAACTCTGTAGCCTTTTGCAAAGCAAATCTACTCATGGCATGACACCTCCCTCTGCCACCAACGACAAACTTGGATAGTTTTGTTAAGTATCATAGAAATTTTTACCTTGAAAACAAAAGCATAACACGGTAGTGAAGACAGCAGGCTGTACATTCAGATGGCTTGGGTTTGAACCTGTCTTGGATACACTTACTAGCTGTGTGACCTTGAACACATTACCGGACCTTTCTGTGTGTGATTTTCCTCACTTGTTCAGTGGAGGTGGTCATAGTACCTCCTAAAGTGGGTGCAAGGATTTAATGAGTTAATACAAACACAACTGTTAGAACAACACCTGGACATAATTAGGAACTTAAAGGCTACTGATGATGGTGATGAATATCTTCCTCTGCTGGAGCATTGGTGTTTTTGGGAGGCTTATGTACCTTTGGCACCAATTCCTGAAGTGTCTGGCCTTCAAGAGTGGTGTGCATCTTGCAATGCTTTTGAGCATTTCCAACTTACTTCTTTAGGTATCCTTATGTGCTGTCTGGGTCCCACCTGAAGTCAACATGCAGACCAAGCTCAGACGTTTCCAGACTTTCCTCTAAAGCCAACCAGCCACTCCTTCCCTCATTCTGCTGTCCTTGTTTCTCAGGCTCCTTGTCCCATCTTCCTCTCATCGCTTCCCCCAGGACATTCTGCACACATTTAAGCATCTCTAGACCTCAGGTCTTACAACAAAGGGGCTTGTCATGGGGTGATTGTGTGTGTGTTGAGTAAGGCCATCTGTTTACCTAAGAGAAAGTCTTGAAGCAGCTATCAGGATCATACAATGTCCTCCAGTTCAATGCAAAAACATATCAACAGTTTTATTATGTCATGAAGCAAACCGTGAAGGAGGCTTGCTGTTCTTAGTCCAAGTATGTGCAATGAGAGCAAACAGTTCATGTTTAATTCTCATTCCTATGTGCTTAAAATTCTGGCCCCATGATTATTTTAAGTTCTTCACAGAATTCTTAAGTTTGGAATGCTTGTCAAATTATTTTGACATATTCCTGCTGGCCAGTGGATATTATGAAGTTTTATGTGAGTGTATTTTGAACACAAGGTTGTATTTATCTTATTTGTTTTTTTTCTTGCTGTGTCTATGAAAGTTGTGTTATAGGATCTACTTTCTGTTGCCAAGTGATTCAGTGGTCTGTGAGGCCAAGTCTCACACCTCTAATAGGGAAAGGACTTAGACTCCGAGGGTTTCTTAGCTTATTTTAAAATAAACTTCATGCTAAAATGCTGTGAGCTGGCAAAAACGGAATGGATGACAACATATGTTTTCTTCTGGAAGGTGCATAATTTTGTGCACAAAATATGACAATGTGAAGAGGACTGGGGACAACTGGGTCAACACGGTGAGAAGTGTCTAGCTGAAGGCACACTTCTTCAGAGATCAGTCTCTGAAAACACTGTCTTCCAGCTTTTTAAATTATCTGGAGGACAGGATAAGATTTGAGTTATTACTCTTTTTTAGTTAACAAAATGTATGCTTTCTCACATTTTGGTTCAAAAATATGAATACACCTTTATAAGGGGTAGACTCCAATTCTAGGAATGAAGAGGTGTCAGATGAAAAGCTCAAAAATTTTGAGTTATATCTACATATAAATAGGTTATATCCATGCATAAATAGAACCATCTCTGCACTTATTTTTTGTGGACAGCGAGGAAAAGGCGGAGAAGAAGGACAAGCATTTGAGGGAGCAAAATTACTTGTTGGACATTTTCACTTAATTTCTTATGCTCAGTGGAGATAGCAATGTCCTTCCTAATAAAATAACCTTCCAACTAAAGTATTAAAACAGGGGAACTAAATACCTTGGATACATGCCAGTTTATAGAGACAAAATTGAAACAGAACTTAAATAAGTTTAGGAAAGATACTTGTTAATAATGAATGAGGCACGAAGGCCTCTGTTAGGCTCAGTGAGGCTTTGTTGAAATTAATCCTAAAATCTCAGTGACTTAACAAAACAATCTTTTATTTGTTATTCACACTCTTCATGTTCAGTGCTGGTTAACGAGGGAAAGGACCCTCCGCTCCACATAGTCACTCAGGGATACGAGTTGATGCAATTCCACTGTCTTGCTTGTTCTTCAGCACCCCACGTTGCATGAGAAAACTGATGTCATTATTATTCTTGTTTATTTGTAGATAGTAATTTCTTCATCCCATGTTAGTCAGTTTTTTATCAATGTGATCAAAGCACCTAACAAGAAAAATCTTGAAGGCAGACATGCTTACTTTTGCTCACAGTTTCAGAGATCTCAGTCCATTTTGGGGGACTGAAGTGAGGCAGAATATTAGGGCAGAAGGGTGTGGTGGAGAAAAGCTGCTCGGAATGGGAGAAGATAAATCCTTCCAGGGCTTGTCCCCACTGACCTCTTTACTTCAACTAGGTTCCATCTCCCAGTAGTTGATTCGCCATCAATTTTGATTATCCACTGATGAGATCAGAGCCCTCATGATTCAATCACTGCTCCCAAGCTCCACCTCTGGACATTGCTATACAGGGAATACATGGGACTTTGGGGGATAGTCCCGTTCTAAACCACTCTTCCCCATTTCAATTTTGGGTGTATATAATTATTCTGAGATATCATAATGGGTTTTAAATGTTATGTAATTATACCTGGAAAAATAAGATAAATAATTTTCTTTGATTTCCTCAATATTTTTTCCAATTTCAATTAGATTTCTTTTACTTCCATTGATGAATATATGAAAAAATAAGTTAGAACCTGATAAAGAATATTTTGTTTATTATTATTTATTTATTTATTTATTTATTTTGGTACTGGGGATTGAACCCAGGGGCACTCCACCACTGAGCCACATCCCCAGACCTATTTTGTATTTTATTTAGAGACAGTGTCTCACTGAGTTGCTTAGGGCCTCGCTAAATTGCTGAGGCCGACATTGAACTCACGATCCTCCTGCCTTGGCCTCCCAAGTGCTGGGATTACAGGCGTGCGCCACCCCGCCCGGCTTATTTATTATTTTTTAAGAAGTCAAGGTTCCAAAATGGATTATCAGACAACCTCTCTATATTTATTAGATTCATTATTAACCATTTAGCTGCAAATAAATGAAAATTTGAAGTTAACAATTACAGGTTGAATAATTGTTAGGTTAAGAGTTGCAACTTGGAAAATTTTATTTGTATCTAACATTTTCCCTCTTGTCAATCTTGTTAGAGTTCCATTTTATTTTTATTAAGTTTTTACAAAGAAATAGCTTTTGGCTTTGTTAATCTTTTCAATAGATTTATTCATTGATTTCAGTCTTTATTATCATTACTTTTCCTTTGGATCTGCTTTTTTTTTAATGTTCTAATTTTTTGTGTTGAGTCTTTTGCCTATTTGTTTTTGTTCTTTTTTGTTTTTTGATAAGTATATTTGAAGTATCAATTTTCCCCTAACAGTGATTTAGTTATGGCCCTAAAATTTTTGCAATGTATTTTCAATGATGATAGATTCCACATATTTCCCATTTCATTTACTTTTCAATCCAAATATTTTTTATTAGTGTAAGATATTGTTTCCAGACACTTAGACTTTTTTAAGTTAAGCTCTCAATTATTAATTTCTGTAATCCATGCATTGTAGCTAGAGAACATAATGTCTGTTAAATTGAGTCTGTGGAGTTTTTTTACTTCCTTTGTAATATAGTACATATGTGTGTATTACAAATATGTATGTATAATAAATATTTATAGTATATATGTGTGCATATATCCATATGCACACACTATATATACACACTATAAATACATATATCTCATGTGTGCTGGCAGTGAGTGTGTTTTCTGTTTTTCAAGTGTGGAGTTCTTTGTGTCCAATAGTCTTAATTTACTAATTTGTGTCATTTGGCTCATTTGCAACTCTCTTATAGTCTACTTAGCTATGGATTTCTGATAGATACGCTACAATTGCTGAGTTAAGTCTCTCTCCATCTCTCCAGTTCTATGAGTCATGGTTGCTTAATATATTTTAAGACAACTCATTCTATGTCTATGAAAGCTGTATTTTTGGGCTTTATTTTTTTTTAAACACTGTAGGACACCTTTCTGCATTGTGCGAGTGTGTGTGTAACGTGTGTATTTTTTTCAGATATTAATATGATCATCACAGCTTTGGGTGTGTGTTTGCCTCCGTATCTGTTTCCATCTTTTCATTTTTAACCTTCCATATCCTTTGGTTTTCTGTTTCCTCTTTTAGATAATGTTGCCAGTTCTTCCTTTTAAAAATCACTTTAAGGTTGGGGATGTGGTTCAATGGCAGAGCACTTGCCTAGCATGTGCGAGACACTGGATTCGATTCTCAGCACCATATATAAATAAAATTAAAAAAAAGGCCTACTGCCAACTAAAAAGAATTAAAAAAATAAATAAAATCACTTTGATTGTGAAATATACCACACAGACAGCAATGCATGGTACAAGCTTGAACAGCTTGTGATTGATCATGAGCAAAAACCCTGGCTACTGCTACTTGAGTCGAGATTCAGAATGCTGCTGGGACCCCTGACGCCCTTCTGTGCTCCTTCTGACGTCGCCCCAGAGGGGAACACCCTCCTGCCACTTGTGGTCATCATGTCGTCCTTGTATTCATCTGTACGTATGATTCAAGTGTACTTCCCTGAACACTGTGATCTCATTTGACTCTCTTATTATTTTATACAAGTGAAATCAGGGAGTTTATATTCTTTTGTTTCTGACTTTTTTCTCTTCATGTTATATCATTGTGGATACAGTGAACTTTTCATTTTTTATTGCTAAATGATCCATTGTATGACTATACCACAATTTATTTATTCATTTTCCTGCTGATGGATATTGGGTTGCTTTTCAGCATTCTGTTTATTTTTAATAAAGCTACAGATATATTCTTATACATGTTTTCAGAATGTAAGAGTAAAGTTTATGAGTCACAGACTATGTATGTGATCAACTTTACCAGATATCAACAGTTTGCCTAAATAGTTCCCTGCTAGCAGTGTTTGAGAGTTTTCCTTGGCTTTCACCCTTGCCTGTACTTGGTGTTGTCTGTCTTTAAAATCTTACTGTTTGCTGGGTGTTTAATAGTGTTTCATCATGATTTGCCTTACATTTCTCTGCTCATGAAAGCACCTTTTCATATGTGTATTGACTAATTGATTATCCTTTTTGGGAAATGTCTATTAAGGTTTTATTTTATTCCCGGGCCTGTTTCTTATTGATTTGTGGGAGTTCTTTATATATTCTGGGTACCTGACCTTGCCCAGGTTATGGACATTGCACATGCCTTTTCTCACTGCCTTGCTTTGACAATCCCAAGCATTGTCTTTTGGTGAATGGAAATTCTTAATTTTGGTGTGTTCAACTTATCAAGCATTTCCTTCATGTTGAGGTTCAGAAGAAAAATTATGATGTATTTATTGACACTGAGATAATTGGTTATTAATTTAAAAAATGACTTGACCATTATTTAAAACCATAATAAAAAATCAATTCCAAGTAGACTATAGATCTAATATGGAAGTCAAAACAAGAAAAGTTCTGGAAGAAAGGGTAGAATAGCATTCTTATGACCATAGTATAATAAAATTAATAGCAAAGGAAAACCTCTATATCATATTTTTAAAATGTTGTTTTCTGATTAATGAAAATGACATATCCTTCAATTCAGTTGAGCTTTCTTTAGTTTCTTTTAGTGTTTTGTAGATTTCTTCATGGAATTCTTACATATCCTTTTTGGGATTCATTCTAATGTATTAAAAATTTTATGATGTTTTATATGTATTTACTTAAAAATTTCATTTCCAAACTATCTATTGCTCACATGTAGAATGTTACTAGTTTTTAACATATTATTCTAATATCTAGGAACCTTCAACATCCATATGCTAATTTTAATAATTCCTATGTAGATTCCACTTGTAAAACAACATGTAATCATTTGAAAATACTGGGAGTCTTAATTTCTTCCTTTTAATCAACGTTACTCTTACAATTATCCTAACCACTACTTTTGATCCATGTTGTTGAATGATAATGAGCAGCTTTAGTTGATTCCTAGTATCCAAGGGAAAGGTTTGAAGGTATGATGATCACATGTGAGATGGAGGAAATAACGACCTCTTTGCTTAGTGAGAAAGGCAAAGGATGGGCTTTGTTTTGCCCATGTCAGGATTTAGGGAAGGACCTGGCTTGGCTGTTCATCTCTGATCCATGTGGCTTTGACTAGGGTGGCTAGAAATGGAAGAACTGATTCCAAGACCGTGTTTCCTACCAATCTGGTGTACCTGGGCTTCTACTGTACATGGTGTTCCATTGTCCTGGGGCTGTCCCCAAGGCTGCGCTCTTCACAGCACAGCAGTCTCAGAGCATGTGGACTTGCATTGGAACACACGTTCTTTCAGATCTGAAATCCGCCTGGCCAAGCCAGGTGTGGTGGCATGTACCCATAGTCCCAGCTATCCAGTGGGCTGAGGCAGAAGAATGGCTTAAGCCCACGAGTTTGGGGCCAGCCTGGGCAACACAGCAAGACTCCATCTCAAAATACAGAAATAAATAAACCCTATGAGCTTGCACCCATGAGGTTATATAAATTGCAATTAATCATACCTATTTCATTAAACAATTTTGAATCTGAACTTTTGACACAATCAGATTTTAACACTGTGGGGAAGATGGAAAAAAAATCAGATGAGTCCTCTCTTTGGTGAGACAGACTTTTCCTCTGGGGTTAGATGAAGTTATCCAGGGCAGAGAGCGAGAGGTGTGTGTAAGCAGAAGGTGGGGGTGGGTGCGGTGTGCAGGGAGGTGCAAGTGAGAAAGCGGTGTGTGATGGGGGTGGTGGACACAGGAAGCTGGCAGACCACAGGAAGCTGGCTGGAAAAAGTCTTTGACTTTACCTAATTTAAAGACAGAATTAACAACCGGTAGACAGATGGAAAATCTCATGTGCCAAATCTATAAATAGGTGGAAACAAAAAATTCAGCATATGTGAGCAGGGAAAGGTGAACCCAAGTGGCTCACTAGTGACAATCTGCTCTGTGGTTTTTATATTACTTCTCAGGACTTCATTCAGTAAAATAGTCTAATTGGGGAAAACAGATAAAAGAGCAAACATTTCTTTGAGAAATAAACACAAAATGTTCTTTTATAAAATTTAGATGTCTGGATTTGTGATTCTAGTAGTTTTTAAAGAAAATGCTCTATTGATATCAAATGAACGGTAAATTGCACAAACAGAACGCAGTTTCAATCCTGTCTGTAGTTCAAGTTGTACTCCCAGGTTTTTCCACTAGGTGTCTCCTTGCACACACGTTATGATTCCAGAGAAAGCTGGGCTATCCTGAAGGCATTGACTAATGTGGATTGTGTTTAAAAAACTGCCTCAATTTTGGAAGTACTTAAGAACAGAACAGTTCTTCCTAAAGAATCTGAAGCTGTGTCTTGGCTACATCTCTTACTCTTGGAAACTTAGGAGACACTAACCCACAATTGCCAGCAGATGCAAAATTGAGGGCCCTATGCCCCTCTGTATTGGAAGAAGGTGACAGAGATGGGAATCTTAGGTTCAGTAGCCTGTCCTATGCAGATTCCAAACAGGAGGTCAGCCCCATTAGTTCTGAATGAAGCCTCAGCAAGGATGCACAGTTCTAGAGTGAGCTGCTTTTGTCTTTCCAGAGCCTTTTTCTAGAAACTCTATATGGAGCAGCAGGTGTTCTGTGATTCCACATCCAAATAAGAACTGCAAGTCACATTAGGTTCCTTCCGGGCTGTTTGGCAAATAGCCTGCCCACTTTTGTCCTAAAACTGAGACAGGGTCAGTACAAGTCAACAGATATTTATTAGAAGCCTACTGTATGGTTAGCCAAGATGATCTACGAGAATTATTGGATTTGTACATTCTATAGATTTATTGTTTGCAGAATAATTAAGCATGCTGCTAAAGAGAAGTCGATAAGGCAAAAATTATTATAAGAGATTGATGACCAAGGAGCCCTGGGCTTGGAGTTTGAAGATTTGAATTCAAATTCTCACTTTGTAACTTGCTAGCTATGTGATTAGTCTACCTGCTCAGTATGTTAATTTCTTTATCTCTAAAAGTACAGTTAGTGTTACATTACAGAGTTGTTGTGAAGACAAAAAAACAGTTTGCAGTAACTCATTCTTAGAGACTCTTCATAAAGGTAGTCTTCCTCATGGCTGTGCACAGCAGGTTAGCTTCTCAGCATCTCTACCTGTCTGACTAGGCCTTGGGCACTACCTTTGCAAACTCATAAAGCCCTTTCACTTGGTATTTCCATGAAAGAGCTGGCCAGGCAAAAGAAATTTGGCTCCAACTCCAGAGCAGTGTGTGTAAACTTCTGGCTGCTTTCGTAATCATTTTTCTTTAGCTTCCTTCCAGCCAGTGATGGTCACTGCAGAAGCCCCTGCTACGTGAGAGATATCAACTCACTTTGGTGGAAAGAGTGTTGAGTCAAACACTGTTTGGCAAGGCTGAATTATAAAGTGATTGACTGCCTGAGAGCAGTGTGTACACTATCCAATTTCACTTAAGAAGATAAAAACACTATTTTACATATAGAGAAAATATGATTATTATTTATATGGAGAAACTGAGGGATACAAACTGCAGAAAGGTATGAGCCATCATTCACCAGGCTTGTCTGGCCTGTCTTGGGTCATTGCATCTGGTCTTGCCCCACAAGCTGCATGGAGGAGAAATTAGCAATCAGATGACATTACTTGGGAGGCTCCAATCAGATAATGTTACTTGGGAAAAACCTGGTAGAAGCCAGGTTGTTTCTATGGGGCCAACTGTAACAGGTCTAATAACTAATACCTTTCCTACAGGCTACCAAAGCCTCCTGTTACTTCAAGGGCTGATACCCCATTACTTACTTGATGCAGAGTTTGAGGTCAGTATAATCCTTTCAGAACATTGCCTGGGTTTTCATTACAAGTCCCTTAAAATTGAACCTAAACACTAAATTTGGATTTTAAAATAACTGGCTTTCAGAAGTTCCTTGGGTCTGAATCTGGTGTAGGAGGAGTCAGCGTGACAACAGGTTTTATCTGCATTGGTGAACCAGGGCTGCTGCTTGTTTGCATGCAGGTGTGGGTGTATGTGTGCATGTGTTTGTGCAAGTGTGAATATGTTTTGTGGGGCCCCTTCCTATATAAAAATTTGAGTCACAGAAAGTCAGTATGCCAGCCCTATTTCTGGGGGTCAACAGGAACTATTGTTTCTAGCTGGTGCCATGGAACTTAAGACAATCATGGGATAAAAGCAACCCCATGAACATGAGTCTCAGTGCTCTTTGGAGCATTGGTTGACCCCATGTACTGGTGGAGAGAGTGTGTCTTCCCAGGCCAGGACTTGGGAGCTTGTACCAGGGTGCTTGGAGAAGCATCTGCTGCGGTGAGAAGGCAGCCTGGGGCAGGTCCCCTTGCCCCAACCTAAGTGTGTGCTTTGGGTACAAAGCATAATCTTAGAAGTTCTTGGATCTGGAAGTCTGCAGAAAAGCAGGAGACCCCTGGAGCTGAGCAACTTAGAAGAGCTTCATGCCTCCCAGAGAGGCAAGGCCAATAACCAACATCTGGTTGGTTCTTCCAGGGGATGAAAGAGGCAGATTGAGCTCTCTTGCAGTTTACCACCTGGTTGTTACTATGGTAAAATGTTGGTTGGGAGCAAAGATTGACACTGACTGAAAGAGGGCTTTTATCTCCTCCAGATTTGTGGATTTTGTGCGTCTGAGCCTTGATTGTCAGGACTGACAGCTTTGGTGGGAATGCATGGAGGAGAAGGAAGGAAGAAGCCTGCCAATCTCAGATGATTTATTCCAGGATTTTAATGTGTTGAAAATAAAGTAATTTTAAGCATCACAGTTTTTCTGTTTAAAAAAAATTATGGTTCTTAAAACCATCTGTCAATTCATTACTGAAGTGGAGAGAGCAGAAAAGAAAGGCAGCAAAATCGAAGGAAAAGATAATAAAGAGGATTTTCTGAAGCAAGTCAAAAAAATGGTTTGAAATCAGAATGACAGAGCTTATATTAAAAAGAAAAAAGCTTGACATAATTTGGGTGGGATCATTTTCGCCTTCCGTGAATTACCTGGAGAAAGTCTCAAGTGCAAAGCACCCATCACTGTGCTCATAGTGATGGAGAGGTCACCTTGCATTTGCTTCCTTCTCTCCTACTCTGCCTGACAAGAGAATCTCCTGCTAATTGGCAAAACTAATGGATTATTTCATGTCCATTGCTTTTAGCCAACATGAATTTTCTCTTCTGCTGCAACCGATATCATTTGGCAGCAGATGCTTGCTTACAGATGGCTCCTGGGCCAAGCCCAGTGTGCACATTAACTGCCACACACAGCTAACCAGACGTCTGTCCCAAGGATGACCAACGTTTTCTGTTTCCTCTTTGGCTCTAAGATCTGGATTAACAATAATGCTCATTGTTCGAGCTTTCTATGAATTCACTTGCTGCTCCCATAATACCTCGTCGATGCCGTTGTCATTGTAGAGGATAAGCTAGTTATGAATTAATCTGCGGGGTTTTAAAATTTTGATTCAGAATTATGTTGTTTTCACTGAAGGCTCTGGAATAAAGAGAACCACCTCCCTATTTTATTTCAATTGGAAAATTGTATCTGAATCACTATCATTTTTTAAAAAAACTTTTATAACATCAGGCACTATGCTTATTGTGCTACATCATTCCAGAGAATATGTCCAATAGAGAACGGCCACAAAAGTTGCCTTTACATCAATTGAACCTATGAATTTCTTTAAATAAATGATTTTTCTTAGTTATTACAAAATACCAATTGTACTAGCCTTCTTTGTCAATGGAAGATTTGTTGCCTAGTGATGTTCTTGTGTTATTTTATGGTTTTAAAATGATATAGGACCAAAGTCCATATTGCTGACTTAATTTACCCAACAATTCCTAAAACTGTACTTGGTTTAAGAAGCATGTATTTTATACCTAAAACAAAGTGGAACAATTCTTCATTAGTATAGAGGAAGGAAATCTCTTTGAAGTTAGCTTCCTCCTTCATTTGATAATGAAGAATGTTCCCTGCTTTTCAGTTGGAAATGAAAATTTCCAGAAATGTTGGAAATGCTTTGTATTTCATCTCACCAACTTTGGAAACATGGATGGAATGACCCCATCGATTCGTCTGTCTCATGCTGTTGTATATTAAGGAATTGTTCTTCTAAAAAGATAATTGTCATAAATATGATTGAGAAAATAATTCCCTTGAACTCTGAAACATGGCACCAAAAACATTGCTGGAAGAGTCAGCCTTGAAGAGTGAAAACTGTTTTATTTGGCGAAACCTGTTATCCTACTTGCTCAAAGCCCCCAGGTGTACTAATTCCATGAGGATGAGCAATTTTGTATAACAAAGCTATTTCTAGGCAATTGCTTCCATTCTAGGTGATTGCTACCAGTTATCAAGCATGTATAGTGCCCTGAGTGTTTTCCATGGGATATTTCATTTAGTTTTCACAAAAAATCCTGAGTTGGTTACTATTATTTCTGTTTAACAGATGAGACATCTGCTAGCCAGAGAAATTAAGTAATTCTTGTAAGTTTCCACATTTAACAAGTGCCAGAGTTGGAACTCAAACTTAACCCTGTTGGTCTTCAATCCACGTGCTTCAGTGTGTAGCTTTACAACATATTTCTTGATTTTATATCACAAAATAGCCTGGGAGCTCTGTGTGCCCCTTTGTATGTTAACTGTCACCTAAGGTTTTCAGTGTACATGTAGTTGATAAGGATGTGATTTCAGGCATACTATGGATCCTGAAGTTTACTTGTACCATATAAATACCACGGAGGTTCGATAAGTTCCATCATTTTTTAAAGTTATCTTTTTAGGACTTGTAAATTTTACATTGTTCTCTTTTCTTAAATTTTTATTCCACTATCCCTAGGATTTTAATCCCATTATATAATATTTTTATGCTTGGAAATTTTCTACTGATAATTTTACCATACATGTATACTAAATTAGAGAATATGTATTTAAGTTGAAATGAATTAAAATATTTTTTGGTGACATAGTTGTTCAAGTAAACTGACTTCCCTTTGGGTGAGGTATTATAATTATTACTGGTACATAACACAAATATGCTACACATTTTGACCAATCATATTAAATCTAAGAAAGAAATATTTTTACTTAATTTTCATTACTTAATGGCATAGAGGAAACTGTCTCCCTAATTATGGAGACCACCCATGGATGAATATTACTTACTGCCTGAATGGGAGTTCAAAACCAATTCTAATCCTATTATTGGTTTTTATTATGCAAGGGTCTAAAAATATTTTTCATAAAAATAAATGTATTGGGATGGAACACTCTTTGAATTCTTCCAATTACATGCTAACTAACACATGGCCATCTGTCAAAATTATTACTTTTAATGACCAATAGTTTAAATAGGATTTTCTTCAATTTTTTGAAAGTAAAGCATTAGAAGTCTTTTGATTTGAAAGTGTTTTCTTACACTCTCATTAGGTTCTTACTCATTTTCAAATTTTTGATAATACAAAAATTCTTTATCAAGCATATCAAATAATTATTCTTTCTTTAATTCTTTAGCTCTTTATAGGCATTGATTTTACTTAGACTCATATTCTCATAAAAGATTGGGAACATTGGAAAATTACTTTCAGAAAACTTTTGGTAGACCTATTATTTTTTCATTAACAGCTTTTATTTTGTACTTTACAAATATATTTTCATCAAACCTTGGTGCTACTTATTGAACTTATCAACATATGGAGACCATGTGCCCTATAACTGGGTTAGCTGAGCCAGTTCTCATTGTCCAAACAATAATCAAGTGTATTGAGATGAGTCTTCATGACCACCATTTTACTTCAATTTCTCCCTGAGTATGCCTATGTATGGAAGAGGAGAAGCAAGAGTTGAACTTAGTGAGTTGATGATTCTTTTGCCCCAAATGATCTCTGAATCATTTTGGTGACATTTTAGATTTCCATATATGTCAACTACTTCAAGGGATAGAGTACTGAAGCCCCAAAGTCAATAAGCAGATGCTCAAAGATAGAATCTACAAAGGCACATCCATCCCTAGTGCCCCCATTCCAGATCCCCCCACACCAGTGACAGCCGGTTATTTCTACCCATTTAGTCTTTGACTGAAGGAAAACTGGTATCACCATGGTTTCATTTCCATACCATACAGATAAGGAAGGAAATTTCTGATGGGATATCCATGATGGTAATATTCCAGAAAACAAAAGTTCTGAATTTATGGGTTCCCCTTATGGAAACTTATAGTTTAGTGTTGTATTGTTTGTGCACTTATTTCACTTACCCCAAAAATATCTATTGAATCACTTTGGGGATGTAGCTGGAAATGTGAACAAGTTGAGACATGGTGTGTTATATTATGGTGGGGAGTCAGAAGGTGAGGAACCAATTGCAAAGTTACGTTCCTTGCAGTGATGGGAACCTCTATGAATAAAAGGTAAGGTGTTGTGAGCACATATAGAAGGAGATTGATCTCACAAGGTCCAGGCAAATTTTTCCCCACTGACATTGAATCAGAGGATTGGAAGACTGGATGTTATAAGCCATCTTGGGCAGAACTGTAGAGAAAGGCATGCACAGAGTTCTGAGATGAAGAGAACTATGTGTAGAAACTGTTAAAAAGTCAGATAAGTCAGGGAGATGGGGAGATAGAGACACAAACCATCTAAGACAGGGCGGGGCAGGGGGAGTCACAGGCAGATGGCACCGAGGCTCCCTTGTCACAGATCTTCATGATTTTGGTCTTTGTTTCAATATCAGCGACCATTGCAGGGATTTAAGAGATGCATAGTCAGGTGTTCACTGAGACAAGATCACTCTGCCAGAGGAAAAGCTGTGACATCAATGAGGAGGCTCTAGCAGTCCAGGAGTAGGCTCTAGCGCCAGCCTTGAGTAGGTGGTGGCAATGGCTCAGGCATAGTAGCCACCCTTCATGGGTGGTTAGGGTGACAGGAAGTACAATTTTTACCAAGCAAGATTCCCCAGGTTTAATGTCAGTGGCCACAACTGTGTGCTTTCAACAAAGGGAAGAATTAGAGGAGAATGTTTATCATTGTCTTCCATTATCTCCTACTGATTCTGTGGTTGCTTTGTTTCTGGAAGTCTGACTGAGTGAAGGAATTGAGAATTCCACTGGAATGAAGTCATCTGAGGGTGTGGTCTACATCTAAAGGTACACACAGTTGGCCTTTAATAAATGCTTATTTAAAGAATGCCTATGTTTTATAAAAATAAAAACATTTTGTTGGGAATTTATTACATGTTAGACTCTGTTATGAATATTATAAAATATTTCTTCATTTAATCTTCATTGCACCCTAAAAAAGAAATACTGATTATTGACCCATTTCCCAGATGGATGTCCTCAGGCCCTCAGTCTCAGTTACTTGCCCAATGTGTCATATAATTAGTAAGTTGCCAAACTGAGATTTAAGTTCAGTCTGGTTCAATCCAAAATGTCTACCCATAACTTCTGCAATGTGTTCCCTTCTTTTCCTAAAAGTGCTATGGAATTTAACCTAGCCTTTGCTTATAATATATTCTAAAATGTACTGAAAATTCATTACTGTAGAGTCAATGCAATATTGGTATCATTCTTTCTGAAATTTTTTATTTTACAAATAACAGCTTATTGTAGAAAATAAATACCTAGGGGAATAAAAAGAATTTACTTGTTATTTCAATTCCCACAGATAATTGCTGTAGACGTTTTTCCTGGATATATGTTCAGACTTTGGTTTTCTCCTGATGCGCTGGCGTATGAATGTGTGTGGCAAACTGTATTCTTATGACATAAAATGATGGGATCTCTCCGAATGTATTTTTAATCTACTAGTTTTATTAACCATATGTTGCAAAACTGTTTGCCTGTTTGGTCTGGCTATGTTTTGCACAGTTCATGGCCCCGAGTAAAGGGTTAGCTCAGGGACTATTGGTTACAGCTGTCACGGTCAATGTTACCAACTACTCTCCAGCAAGGCTGAAATAGGTCGACATCCCAAAACATGAGAATATGCTTTCCAACCTGCCTCCATCTCCATGGAACTTGACTTCTATCACTTAATTTTATTTTTGCCATCTTAAAGATTAAAAATGGAATCATGTTGCTTTATTTTATACTTTTTTTTTACTACTATTGGTTAAGTATTAGTCACTTGTTTTTATTTTTCCAACTTTCCTGCTCTTATTCTTCTGATAGTTTGCTTATTATTTTCTTATTGGTGTGTAAGGATTCTGCATTGTGATTCTTACATATTAAATGCATATTGCAGATATTCCAGATATTTATAGCTGGTGATTTCATTTTTATTTTATTTTATTTTGTTTTATTTTTAAAAATTTATTTATTTTGATTCATTGTACACAAATGGAGTACAGCTGTTGTTTCTCTGGTTGTACACAAAGTAGAGTCACCCCATCTGCCCATTTATACATGTACACAGGGCAATGATGTCCATCTCATTCTGTTATTATTCCTATCCACCCCAAACCCACCCCTCCCTTCCCTCTATGCAATCTATCCTTCCTCCTTTCTTTCCTCCCTTCCCTCCCGCATTATGCATCACCATTCACTTATCAGAGAGATCATTCGGTCTTTGGATTTTTGGGATTGGCTAATCTCACTTAGCATGACAGTCTCCAACATCATCCATTTACCTGCAAATACCATAATTTTATTCTTCTTTATGGCTGAGTAATAGTCCGTTGTGTATATATACCACAGGTTCTTTCTCCAATCATCTATTGAAGGGCATCTAGGTTGGTTCCACAATCTAGTTATTGTGAATTGAGCAGCTATGAACATTGATGTGGCTGCATCACTGTAGTAATCTGATTTTAAGTCCTTTGGGTATAGGCCAAGGAGTGGGATAGCTGGGTCAAATGGTGGATCCATTCCAAGTTTTCTAAGGAATCTCCACACTGCTTTCCAGAGTGGTTGCACCAACTTGCAATCCCACCAGCAATGTATGAGTGTGCCCTTTTCCCCACATCCTCGCCAACACCTGTTGTTGCCTATATTCTTAATAAAAGATATTCTAATTGGGGTGAGATGAAATCTTAAGGTGGTTTTGATTTGCATTTCTCTTATTACTAGGGACATTGAACATTTTTTCATGTATCTGTTGATTGCTTACAGATCTCCTTCTGTAAAGGGTCTGTTCATTTCCTTGGCCCATTTACTGATTGGGTTATTAGTATACTTGGTGTAAAGATTAGGTATTATGTAGAGGGAAATGAGAGGGGGAGGGTATGAAAAATGGTGGAATGAGACAGACATCATTACCTTATGTACATGTATGATTAATAATAATGACATGAATGTACATCATGCACAACCATAGAAATGAAAATTTGTACCCCACATGTGTACAATGAATCAAAATGAAGTCTGTAAAAATGGAAGTATTAATAAAAAAAAATAAATTTAGGTTATTAGTGCTTTTTCAAAAATAAACAAGTTGTAAATTAAATTTACTAGCTTTTGTTTTGTCTTTTGCATCTTGCAAATAAATGCCTTATTCATATTATATAATATAAATATGTCCTTTTTTACATTCTTCAAAAATGGGGGACCTTGGTATGAGTAATGGGGCATGGATATGCATTTGGGGTGTCACTGCAAAGAAGTGAAAATGTCTCTGCTTCTGGGAGAGTTTCAGTGGCTTGTGGATCTTTGACAAGTTTCTTGCTTGTCAAAGTCTGAAAAACCTGAGGAGTTTTTCCCTTTTGTTTTCGTTTGCTCGTCTTGAAGCCACAGAGGGCCTTGTTTTTCAGGTAATCCACTACAGAGTGCAATACATCAAAAAAGGCTCATCTTGGTATTTCCATTGGGACTTCTGAGGCAGGGGGTTGGTTACATATTTGAAACTGGATAATAACAATGGCCAAGTAATTCCGCATTGTTCATCATTAAGAAGGAAATCTTTTCACTTCTAAAAAGAAAGTTATTATTACAATTATTAACACATAATAATTGTAATATTATTACAATTATTAATACATAGTAATTGTAATATTATTACAATTATTAATACATAATAATTGTAATATTACAATTATTAATACAATTAATATTATTAATTGTATTAAATCTCATCTTGTTTGTGGACTTGAAAAAATACTGACAAATGTGCAGATGAAGCTTTGGCTTATTTTATGAATTCAATTTTAAGTAGTTGGTTTATTGAGTTCTGGATAAAAAGCCATTCAATGAATTTCCCTTATTATGAAATTCATCACTTGCAATAGAAACCTTTTCCTTCTACTTAGATATATGTTTTTATGAATACTTTAAACCCACACTTAACTGAAAATGCTTTTTTCCTTTCTAGATTTTGTTTCTTCCAGTCTGATATCATTCATGGCTATGGACAGCAATACTCTTGTAAGTACCCTTTGCAAAAACTGGACCTTGGATATGGTTAGTTAGATGGATAAGTAAAATAATAGACAAGCTGATTTTAAAGTTTGGCTTCCCATTTATTTCCTCCATTTCATTAGCCACAACACACAGTAGACTAAATGACCCTGCTGTTAGATATCAAGGTTTTATGGTCACTAAATTTTTAAGTTCTCTGAGTTCTTATAGATCAAGTAATGTAACTTGCTGAAACTGACCAGACTACATTATGTACATGTGCAGATACATCAGAGTGGATCCCATTGTTATGAATAATTATAAGGTATCAATAAAAATACAACCATGCACACAATAAAAATCATCTCTTTACTCTGATGCTAAGTATGATATTAGTGCAACCTCTCAGGAGACCTCTATAGGAAAAAATAATCTGTTAATCATCACACTGAAATTATGGGTTTCTTTCAGAACAATTTTATGGACTTGAGTTTGCCTAAGATAGATAAATAAATTGAGCAAGTATGTGATCCGTATTAGATGAAGAAACTTAGGAACAGAAAATTAGTAAGTTTATATTGATAACATGGGATTTCTAATTAAAAGGGAGGAGGAATGGTGTGGTGCTCCGTGGTTTGCAATTTTGGCAAATGGAATGACCTCATGGTGGATGCACAGGACAGAGATTTTGGAGTAGAGCTAAAGGCAGAAGCAGAAGTGATGTGTCAGAAGGCAGCATAGACTGTCTGCCCAGTTGGGTATGTGGGCAATGGTTAGATAACGGGTGTCAAGGTGGGTTGTAGTAATAGTGATGGAGAAGTTAACTGGACAGCCCCTGGAAGGGACATCTTACTGAAAAGCAGGGAAGCTGATACATTCTCTGCTTGGCTTGCTGACAATTTCATATCCCAGAAATAGAGAAGGCAGTGAACACACTTCAAATCTGGTGCTGATTCTAAATAAGGAGGGAAAGCTTGTTAGTGATGAGAAATGGTGAGAACTTTGGGAGACAGGACCACAGAAAGCTAAAAATGAAAGAACAAATTATATATGTATTGCAGGAAATTTTCCATCCAAAACATGAAAAAAGAAAGGCATGATCCCAGGGACATTCATAGATATGCAGTTTTTGATCATCAAAATGAGAAGCATCACAATGACAATAAATAAGAGAAGCAATTAGGAAACTAAATGAGGCTGCAAAGGAAGACTTGCTGAACATGTACAGGACATTAAAAGAAGATCCTGTGGTCAAGGGTCAAAGCAAATGGATATCACAAGTATGTAAAAATAGGGAGGTTAAAGTCCTGAGTAACCAAAGTTCATGCAAAAAATTTTTTTTTGGTACCAGGGATTGAACTCAGGGGCACTTATCCATTGAGCCACATCCCAGCCCTATCTTGTATTTTATTTGGAGACAGGGTCTCACTGAGTTGCTTAGTGCCTTGCCATTGCCGAGGCTGCCTTCGAACTTGTCATTCTCCTGCCTCAACCTCCAGAGTCACTGGGATTATAGGCGTGCGCCATGGCGCCCGGCCATCATGCAAAATTTAATAGGAAAAAAGTATATTTTGTGGTCTTATGTGTATGTGTTATATGGAACACAGAAATGAAAGAAAGCATTAAGAATTCCAGATCCTTGGGAAAAGTAATGCGATGTTTAATTCTTGTGTTGCTTCCCTTTTTCCACTGAAAGAATATAATCCTCCATGTGTTTATGTGAAAATGGAAATTGAGATAATATGACAGCATTTAAACAATTTCAACAGATTCCTTCATTCACTGAAATATTCTTAAATACCCTCCTTGATTCTGTCCTGTTTCAAGGACTGTAATGGGAAGGAACTGGAGACTTAGTTGATTTTAGACAAGTTAAACCCTCCATATCTTAAAAAAAATTCTCTACATTATAAAAACCAGATGTTGAAATAAAGATTACAGATACGATTCCCAAAGGACCACCATGGGATTTCACTGGAAGCCCCGATCTAGTCATTACCACTGTGTTGTCCTCCACTGCAGTCCAATGGCCCAGCTCCCCTCGCGTGTCTACTTTCCTGTTATTTCTCTCGCACAGCCTCAGTATCTGGGCGGTGCTGCTTGACATCTCTCTTAAGCATTTCTTCCAGCCGCTTTTCAGTGGTTACCCTACTTTATCTTTCCATTCCGAAAATTAGTTCAATTTTCAGCTGTCATTTGTTCCCTTAATAAAACATAGCACAGGTGGCCTATTTTTATGCGAGATAGTTTCGGTAGGTTTGACACATTCGACCTAATCATATCCCAAATTGCACTTCATTTCCACTAAACTAACATTTACTGAGCTCTATGTGCTGAGCACTGCTTGGCTGTAGGGTACAGACATGAGCAGCTTCCTATCTCACAGCAGAAGGAACGTACTTTGAAGGCACTCTTGTTGCTCTTAGCCCGATAGCTAATCATTGAGGTTGGTATGCTAAATGGTACTTGGAATTTAAGACCAAATTCTAAGTATTTGAAATTGTACTGTGTGCAGCACGGTGCTTTTTATCAAGTTGAGTTGTTTAGTACCTAATAGCATTATTTTCTTTCATCAAAAGGGAACAGTGGAAATTTCAAAGCTAAAGGTGCACAAAGAACCGGAAGTGTTAACTCACCAGGTTCTACTGCTCCTCTCTCTTAAATAGTTTTCTGTTCTTCACAGCCATGCTCGGGCCTTCTCTCTGCTCACTAGACTTTTGCCTTTGTACCTTCCTCTCCAGTATCCTCATCAACTACTCAATGACTTTTCTTAAATGTAAGGCTGATTGTATCACTTCCTCACTTTCCCTGGCTCCCTGGCTACCTCTGAGCTTCAGATAGGCTTCACAGTTCAGGACATACCTGACAGGCCCTGAGTGACGTGGCTTTGTCACTCTCACAGTGGCGCTCCCCTCCACTCTGTGGCTGATCTTCCTGGATCATGCCTGCATTGCCGTATCCAATCCTGTTTTGCCCCGGGGTCTGTATCTTTCAAGTCTGCTTTGGTCTACTCACGTGATGCCTTCCCTGACTGCCCACTTCTGGGTGACTGGCCTCTCTCCATTTGCCTCTGTTGCAGTCCTTCTTAACACTGGCCGTCCTTCTTAATTGTCTTCTGTGTTTCCCTGGAAGCTGTGTGAGAGCTTGCAGCCACTGCATCTCTGGTTCTTGGTACCCAGTAATTGTGCAATAGGTGACTGCTAACTAAACAAAACCCATAATTTATAGACTGCGACCTGGAAGAAAAACTAATGGATCAACCTTTAGGATTTGGGTCATAGCTTCTTGGGAAAACTCCAACATAATTCTTAGATTTGACATAATCCCTAGGCATCTCTAAGAGCCCATTTTATTTAGTCCTTGATACCGACAAGACATTCATCCCATGCATCATACAATGGAGATTACAGATTACAGACTAAATTACTATTGCTTAGTTTTATGGTGAGTTTCTCATTAAAATAAATACATGAATAAATTAATCAATGATTACTTCTTCTAGTACATATACATCTGATTAGAAACTTCTAAGGTCTTAGATTTTAGTAACCATGTTTTATCTAAGAATAGAAAACAACTTGAGTTTAAGGATGACAAGGATCTGAGGGAACAAAACAGATCATTTCTTTTACTGTTATTCATAGTTTTATTATCCAGAGCTCCTAAATGAAATTATCTCAAATCAAAGCTTAATTGCAGAATTTTCTGAAAAATTCTTTTAAATAAAATTTCTTCATTAAATATTACCAGAAGATAAGATGTCAAGTGAAAGTTTTTCCCGAAGCCAATGTTTATGCATTTAAGTCCTGGTTCCCTTGCTCAGATTTCATACTGCTGAGCAGTTCAGTGGCTGTGCACGTGTATGTCTGCCACTGTGGTGAGTCTTCTTGCTGCCGTCTCGACTCCCCTCTGTGGGAGAGAGTGGCACTTATCTCACCTGGTACTTCCTGTGTTTGTGTCACCAAAAGCTTGACGTGCATTATTCACAAAACACTCATTGCCTGATCTCTGCCTGACTATGTGCAGTGAACAGCCCAGGCATGATTTCTGCCCAATGAAACCTGCCCTCCCCCTCACTTCATCTCTGTGCTCATGGTGTGAGCCTCAGCGAGATGGTGATATTCAGGGATGAAATGAAAATTGTAGTTTTTCACATGCCTGACCAACAGAAAAGAACTGAAGATTTGGCAGTTTGTTTCCTAGGCTACCTGAGCATAACCCTATGTTGAAATAACTGTGCCAAAGATGGTTGGCACAAGTCTGACACACAGCTCAAACTCAGGGGACCATTTAGCACATTTGGTCTTACAAGGGTCTCAAGGGAGAAGGTCATGAGATCCATGTGGGGAACAGACCTTGGCAGGGCTGGGAGGGGCTTGCTGGCTTCTGTTCCCATGCCACTCACTTCTGACATGCTGTTTCTGGGTTCCAGTTCTCGGTATTTGGAGGGTACAGTTGAGACAGGATGCTGGAGAAAAATCCTGTGGTTTTATAGGAAATAGTGTTTTAGGTAGAACTAGAGATTTGTTTAACAAAAGTCCATTTTACCTTTAAGGAAATACCAAGAACCAACTCTCTACGTGGGTTCCAGTTTAATGTCAGTCAATCTCATTGTGTCATTAATGTCAGTCAATTTTTCATTAGATTGTACCAATCTGGGGTGAGAAATATATTGGAGGAAGTTTTATATTGCTCAACTTTGCTAATGTTATTTGCTAGTGGAGGCATTTTGTAGCTCTGAGTAATCAAGTAGCAAGCTGTCTATGATTTTCAAATTCTATTCTCTGCCAGGTACATAGGAAGGCAGCATTCTTACGAAGGAGACCATAGGAGGCAAAAATCAATATAAGATGCAGTCTCCTTGTCTCACTATGTGTTAGACTTTGGGCTGAGTGCTAGACATGTTCAAGAGCATCAGTTCTATCTTGAAGTCCTGACCAGTCACTGAAGCTTTGTAAGTAGACTTGTAATGGTTCAGAGGTGCCTTGCCTGGGTTGAAGGTCTGTACTATATACAGGGAGACCAGGAATGTGATGGTTATTATTTAGGAGAGAATAATGAGGACCTGTCTAAGGCAGCAATAGTGGAGATGGAGAGGGAAGAGAGATTTGAGGAAAAATGGGAGTGGTGACTGAGGAAATGTGTGGGATGGGGAAACCTGTGTTACTCACAGGTTCTGGGTAGGACCATTGGGGGGTAGTGTTAAACACAATGTATGCACCACAGAGGACCACATAGATCAATATGCAGATGAATTATAATATCCATTTCAGAGGCAACAGCAAAGCACTGTGGGTTTACAGAAGCCAGAAGAAGCAGAGTAACATAGTTAAACTGGCCCAACTCCTAGCTTTGGCTTTACCACTGGTTGTGTGTGACCTGTGGGTAAACCACACTGAGCTGAAGTTCCTTATCTGTAAAAAGGAGGTTAAAAATAGTACTGAACATGAAGCACTTTGGGAGATAACATAAAGCACCATTACAGTGACCATAAATAAATAACACTGAGTGAACCTAAGGGTGTTATAGGAGCTAACTGCCTTCTATACTCACAGACAGCATCAAGGTGGAAGTGGCATTTGACATGGATCTGAAAGGATAAACATTAACTTGGTGAAGAATAAGTGAAGGAAATATATTGGAATTGTAAAAACACCTGATATTTCTGCAGAATCGAGAAAAGCTTAAGGTGCAAGAAGAGTAAACAGATGTTTGGTGGTGTGTTGAGGACAGTATGGGAAGGCATTGAATTAATATTTTGATTATGATTTTAGGATGGACTCTTACTGAAATGGCTGACTTTCATTCAGGGATGGTCCTGTGAGCTCATACTTTGGCACTCCACTCTTCTTCAAACAAATATTAATGATAGACAAAGAGAAACAGGAAACCAAAAAAGTATAGTTAGGTTAAAAAACATGCTACCCAGCTCTGAGGATCAGAAATGAAAGGCAGTAAGTACGACTGAATCCATGGTTTTGATGGGCATCTGGTCTGGAAGCAGAAAGTAGTTCACCTCCTGCTGTAGGTTAAGAGGGTGTGAAAAGTGTGGGGAGAGCTAGGTGTACTTCTTGATGACAGTGGTAAGTGATAAGTAACCTTTTCGAGTGAAAAGGGTTAAACATAAAAAAAGCACAGTTGTGAAGTCGATGCTTGAGTTTACACATTCAGCCAACTATGGACCTAAGAAGGAAGGAGATCCAGACACAGGCTCAAAACCAGGAACTAAATATAATTGCCTTCTGGAATATAAAAGATTCTCTATGATTGCACCAGAATATGATTGTAAGACTCGTTCTGCATTAAGTAGAGGCAACCTCCAGATCATAGGGAGCAGGAGGGAAAGAGCCAGGAAGAAAGACATTCTGCAAACTTAAACTCTGCTATGGACTGAATGCTTGTGTCCTCCCCCCTGCTAAATCATGTGCTAAAGCCCTCATCAAATACCAGTGTAATTATATTAGGAGACAGGGTATGTGGGAGGTAATTAGATCATGAGGGTGGAGGTCTTATGAATGGTATTGTGTCCTTATCAGAAAAGACCACAGAGAGATGATTTTCTTCTTGGCCATGTGAGGATATAATCAAATAGCTGTCTGGACCTTGATCTTGGACTTCCCAGTCTCTGGAACTCAGAGAAGTAAATATTTGTTATTTAAGTCACCCATCTGTAATTTTGTATTCTCCAGCCCAAACTGAGATAAATTCCAAAACACATTAACAAATAATATTAAGACAGGATCTAGGATAAAATATTAAAAGATAACTTCATTCTAAATTAAGTAAAAAATTTAAATCCTGACCAAAAATTAAGGATGAAGTTCAGATAATCTTTTAATTATTTTGGAGTCTTTTAAATAATTTGGACCAAATGAAAAAGTATAAATGGATTTTTAAAAAAAATCTATAAATATTAGCAAAGAAGACATACTCCTGGAAGTAGAGAGTCCAATGGATGACATAAACTCAATATTGGAAACTTTCAAAAAGAATATTAGTGAAATATTTTAAAATGTTAAAATTAAAAGTTTTTATTTTTGATTGATCAAATAATTTATTTCTAATTTATGATTAATGAATGATAATAATCTTAACATTTTAATGGAAAAATAAAAATCTAGACTACAGTAGCAAGAGAATAGACATTTAAGAAGGAGTTAAGATGTAATGATCTATGCTGTATTCATGATAAATTTAGAAATATTAAAGCAGAGAAATAGCATGTGACAAATGGGAAGAAAGGGAAAAATAAATTGAAAACAAAAATAAAAATAAATTAAAAATTTAAAAATTTCAATAAATGTAAATAGCTTAAACTCACTTATTAAAAGGCACAGATAATCTTATCATATTTTTGAAAAAATCAAAATATATTCTTATGCTGCTTATAAAAGAAATAGAAAAACCAAACAAATGAACAAACTGCACAGAGAGGTTTAAAATCAAATATAGAGTTACAAAGTTATAAAAAATTAAATAGAGATATAAAAGGTTTGGGAAACAGAATTAACAACTTTGAGGTTTACAGAGAATATTTACAAAATTTGACTATGGAGTTAGTCACAAATAAATGCTAATTTCAAGAAATAGCATAGAGATCACATTTCCTGAAAATAATGCAATGAATTTAGAAATCAAACAGAAGAAATTTTTAAAAAGTTTCCATGTTTTAAGAAACCTGAAAATACACTTGACTATCTACTATAGACATAAAAATATGATTTGGAATTGGAAAACAGGGAGATATAAGTAAAGTAAAATTCAGAAGTAAATTTATAGCTCTAAATGTATTATTAAAAGCAAAGCAAAAATATGAGGTAAACACCTCTGGGAATTAGAAAAAGAATAGCAAATTTTAAAGTTTAAAGAGATATGGATAAAAAGAGCAGAAACTGTCAAAAGAGAGAAAAAAAGAGAAACAGATAAAGGAGATATAGGCAAAGATACCTGAAATTGTAAGAGACCAAAACCATAATTAAAATTTCTATGTTTCAAGAGGGACTATATGTACTAATTTAAAGTTAAAAGATGCATGCACACATCTTATTATCATGCAGTTCCCCTTCCAGAAAAATACTCAATTCAGAAAAACATGTACATATGCACAATGGGAATTTTGGAGTTGTAAATTGAAACACTGCAATGATAGGGCAAACTGTAAAAAACTTAAACGTACATCAATAGGTAAATGGATCAATAAATTTTGACATTTTAATTCATTGCAGCATTGAAAGTGAGCTACAGCTACTTGCATCAAATGGAAAAAAAATGGCAAATCAATATTGAAAACCAATGATCTATATGAATGCTATTGTTTTAATATTGTTAAAAAACTGTTTATCCATACAAAAATGTATGGAAATGAGGAACATCATATTCAGATTAGTGTAACCAGGGAGAATGACAGGGAGATGGGAAAGGGAGGGAGTTCACGGAAACACAACTATATTTACATTTTACTCCCTTAACAATAATGTAAAAAAAATAAGCAAAATGGAGTAAAAATTAAGTCAAAAATTGCTTTCCAAGAACATATGTGTATCTTATTGTGATAATGACTTTAAACATAAAAGCTTCATTTTGGAGGAAGCATGTGGCATTCTCTTTCCTTTGGTGCTAAGATCTCCTACACATTTGTGTTTCCTCTTCAGTAAAGATTCTTGAAGAGTAGCCTGCAATGCTATTGATTTCCTTAATTCTCACTGTTCCCCAGTCCTCTGGAATTTGTCTTATAGCATTCACCCATGAAGCTGTCTTGCCAAGATGTCTAATAAACCTTTTCTTTTTTTTTTATACCAGTATAATTTGATGGTCTGGACCTGCATTTTTCTTGAATTTCTCTCTTGTCTCCAGGACACCCCTGCTCCTGACTTTGTCTTTGGCTGTTCCTGCTCAGTCTCCTTGATGGGTTCCTCTTTTTGCTTCCCTGTCACATGTTGGTCTTCCTTCAGATTCTGACTTAAGCCTTTGTCATTCTGTGCATTTCCAAGTGATCTTATCAAAATCAGGGCTTCTACTACCTGTCTCCATTATCCACTATTAGAGATTTTCATTTTATATGAATGTACTAAGAAATAGTCAACATAGTTAGTTTTCTAAAAAAAATAAGCAAGTTTTTAATACATTTTTAAAATGTATTTTCACAGGTAAAATTTTACAGGTCAAAAACTTTACCCTTCCCTTTAGAAATTTGAATTTAGTTTTCAGAGGAGGAGAGGAGTTTGTGGAAATGTCAGTTTATGGAGAACAGGAATTCTACGAGCTCAGGAATTTTTGTGGCTTGGTTGTTAAAGTACTGTTAGCTTAAATTGCCAATGATGTGTGGAACTGTCATACAGAAATTGGTGAATGTTACCAATCAGGGCTTCTGCAACCAGAGAGCCCATTGACCAGCCTGTACTACATAGTTTTTGCTAATGACATGGGTCCCAATGACAAACCATCTTATTCTGAATTTTAACACACCATGGAATAAATAGTGCCTGCAAGATTCAGCAACTGGTCTATGAACTAGAGGCCATACTACCTGTAACTTGGGTGTTGACTCCATCATCTAATATCAAAGGAGATTCCTTGGTATATTTTGTACTGATTCCTTTGTATATGTCTGTGTTTTTGAATGTCTTGTGACCTAGTGGAGATTTTGAATCACCTTTTTAAAAAATTGGAGTAAAGTGCATTTCAATAAAAAGGAAATTAACATTTTCAAGGAAAGTTTCCCCCAAATTTTAGATCCAAGTTTGGGCAAATTTAAAGATTTTTTTTTAGAATCAGTCTTCAAATTTACCTGCAAACTGGAAGATAGTAGTATGGGGGAAATATCTTACTAGGCTCTGAGTATTTGTGATGATAACAAATTATAATTCCCGTCTTGAGAAACTGTCTCAAAATTCAGACTTTGTTGCTTACTTCTTTCACCTACTTAGTGTAAAAACCACATTAAGATCTTGAAACTGACTAGTTAGTGGGTTCCACTTCCTGTTGTGAGGAGGAAAATGTATCTTAGGCTCACCGAAGTTTTCAAAGACTGTTTTCATCCTCTCGTTTAACCAATGTAGGTTTCAAATTCAGAGATCAAGTGAAACCGAAACTCCCTATAATTTGTTATTTCTGTAATATGCACTCTGTTTCTGGCCACGGGAAACAGTTTGAACAGTTAATAATTGGCGTTAGGAGAAGTACTGGTGGAGCAGGGTTGACTCCCAAAGCTGCCTCCCTTTTTCAAAGGCTGAGTGAGGTGCTTGCTTGAAGTGAATGATCACTCTGTCCAAGGCTGCATTGCCCTGCTTGGGAATCACTTCTCACTCCAGCCTGGGTATGAGAATAGAGACCAGGGCTGGTCTTAGGCAAAATTGAGAGAGAGCCCACACTTTGATTTGGGGCTTTCCCTGAAAGCAGGCCTAGGGTTTGATGGAGGATCTGAGGGCCCCAGGTTCACTGGAGCCTGTGCGGTGTGCCTGGATGGGTGCAAGAGACCCACTTTTCACCCAGTCAGGAGCCATGGAAGAAATGTCGCTTCTGTCTACCTTTGAAGAGGCTATGGCTGTTCCCTAGGGATGTCCTCTCACTCACTCAGCTGGTTCCTTTTTTAAAAGATCCTCTTTTTTGTTTGGAATAATGTAATTTCATTTTATTCATCTGGGGCCCAAGCTCTCTAGGAATTACTGTGGATGACTCTCCTTTCTCCCTGTTCCTCTGGTTCTTGGTTGTTTTAATTGCTCCCTGGTGCCTCCTGCATCCCAGATTTCCCAACTGCTACCCACCATCTAAGTGTGCATGTACTAGTACTGACTCTCAGCTAAGTTTAGCTACACAAGTGACATACATTCTGGGGCAAAAATATTTTGTCTATAGGTACTAATTGGGTTTTAGTGATCTCAGATAATTGGCATATTAAAAAAGGGAATGCTGGGGATTTTAGACCAAGAAGCAGACAGTGTGGGAGATATTTGTGAAATAGAGCTGAGTTGCATCCTTTCCATGGTAACATGCTTAGATTTTAGTAAGATGCTCTGAGTGTCACATGTCCGTCTATGCCCAAAGAAATCAATCAATCATTCCTGGGAAAGGGGACATTCCTAAAATAAAGAGTGCGATTTCCCAGAACATATATTCCCCAGGAAATCCGACTTAACTTGACCTTCATCATTGCTGAAGGAAACACAAGTGACGCTAAAAATGTTGTGAGATTTTTGTTTATTAGATGTGAAATATTTGTTTATATCTTAATGAGAAAATGTTTTATTACACTGACTCATATAAAGTTATGGTTTTTAGTTAATACATTTATACAACTCTTATCAAATCTGTGTGAGAATTATAGGATTGGAATTCTTGTAAATATCTTGGTTTTACAAATAAGGAAGCAGATTCAGAGTGATTTTTCCCTATGTGACACAAGTTACTCATTATGACAGCCATGAATTAATTCTGAGTCCTCTAGATTTAAAAATACTATCATATTTTCACTGTGTATCATATATGCTTCAAACATGTAGTAGAACTATATACAGGAGGTATTTGATCAGTAATTATGTAGAATACTAGAAGATGCATCTAGAATATTATAAAATGCATAATTATCTACCAACGTTAAGAAGTATTTTTCAATTGTGTGCTTTTAAAGTTTTTTTGAATTCTCTGTCTGTTAGCACAAAGGAACTTAATTAAGCCTGAATAAATTCAGCTTAGATATTACAGAAGAAAAATGAACTTTATTTAAGCAAAAATTCTCTCTCCACTCACACATGCACATAGACTTATACCATTGGGAGTCATTTCCTTTGGGGGATTTCCTAGTTTTGATGGTAGTCTGATCATACATGGTTGTCTAAAATGTGTTGTGAAAAAATACATGCAAATATGTTGTCTTATGTCTGATGAATATTGAAGAGCCAGCACAGAAAAGTAGTTGATAATGAATTTTTCCTCCACTTTGTCAGAAATATTTAGATTTAAAGACAGAATGAGAAATTTAGACTTGGCTTCAAATAAGAATTTCTTGATAAGGAGGTTTGAGAGTCACTGAGAACACACTAAAAGATATTGGAATTTCTTTTATTATTATCATTTTTGTGGTATAAGATATTGAACCCAGGGATGCTTTATTGCTGAGCTACATCCCCACCCCACTTTAAAATTTGGAGACGGGGGTCTAAGTTTCCCAGACTGGCCTAGAATTTGCCATCCTGCTGCCTCTGTCTCCTGAGACACTGGGATTACAGACTGTGCTACTGCACCCAGCTGAAATTTCTTTCTCTGGGGTATTTAATTCATGTGGTTTAGGTGTAAGAATCCTTAGGTGATGGTGAGACCATGAACTTAGACTCACGTGAACTGTAAAATTTCAAGTTGTCTACCCTTTTTAAATTATTTTTTTCTTTTTTTGTGGGCATTGGGGATTGAACTCAGGGGTGCTCCACCACTGAATTGCATCCCCAGCCCTTTTTATTTTTTTTGAGTCACCATCTCTCTAAATTGCCCAGTCTGACCTTGAACTTGTGATCCTCCTGTCTCAGCCCCCACATTGCTGGGATTTCAGGTATGGGCCACTGTGTCCTGCTGTCTTCTAGGTATTTAAAAATAATCATCATTATTTAGAAATTATAAAAAAAGATGCAGAACATAGTTTTCCTTATTTCACCAAAAAGTAAAAGGGGAAATATGGATGACTTCTTAAAACTTGGGTGAACACCGTGCTATCATAAACTGAAGTAGTAGTGAGAGCTGCCCGTGGGTGGAAACAGGAAGCATTACTGATAATGCCACTTGCATGTTTTTCGGGTTCAGCTCAATGTATATTGATTCTAATTAGCACATTTTGTGCCTCAGCTAGTAGCTCCCCTTTAGCGCTGCTTGGAGAGTTTTTTTTAGAATCCACCCTGCTCATAAACACTGCCACCTCCTCCCTCCTTCTCTCTTTACAAATGTTACAACACAATCAGAAATTTCCTCTTTTCTTTCCTTCCTGCATTTTCAGCAGGTTCCCTTGCGTCAGAAGCCGAGGAAGAAAACTCAAGGTAATTAGATCTCTTTTGTTTCTATATCCCCTGTGTGCCCGAGTGTGGATTTTTCTCCCGGATGCCTGGTTTGGGATCAGATTTTTGTCGGTCTGAATGTTAATATCAGGAGATGGATAGCAGATTAATTTTTGGTTATGTTTGGATGGATTTTAAGAAATGACGACATGCTGTTCATTTGGATTAATCCCTCGTGGTATGTCAACAGAGCTTAGAAAACCTGGCACTGGGTCGGGAAGTAGCTGTGTTTTTAGGTGAGGTTTAACCCTTCCACATCTATTGCATAACTCCTGCTATCATTGTCCAAAGGAGCCGTGTGACTGCCACGGTGTCCCTGCCAGCCTTATGATTTTAATTTTTCAACTTATCCTTGGTGAATAATATTCTTAGAGCATATTCGTCTCAGGGCTTCTTTACCCATATATTATACCTTCTAGGCATCGGATGAATGTTTAAAAATAAAACAGACAAATGATTTTTTTTTGCATTTATTTTGCATAAATTTTGGTGAAAATCCCAACTAGTGGGAGGCATACAGTGAAAAGTTGCCTTTCAGTCTGTCGCATAGATCTGGGGAAGACTTACCTGTCCATGTAATTATTGCAGGTTTTTTCACCATGAGTCGGAGGAGGATATCATGTAAAGATCTGGGACATGCTGACTGCCAAGGGTGGCTGTATAAGAAAAAGGAAAAGGGAACTTTCTTAAGCAACAAATGGAAAAAGTTCTGGGTGGTGCTGAAGGGGTCCTCGCTATACTGGTATAGCAGTCAAATGGTGAGTCTTCTGTCCTCCTCCTGTTCCCCAGCCTCTTTACCCAAGGGTGGATTAAAGATCACAGATCAGGTGATCCCTGGGAGAAAGTTAATTTTGACTTCTGGGATTTGGAGCACAGCAAATAAATGAGTTATAGAAACCTTTTCTGATGCAGTGAAAATGTAGGTTATTCTGTTGTGTTTTACGGAGGAGAAAACCATTCTGCTTGAGTAGTCTGGGGTTGGGGAGGAAGGAGGGAGGGGATCCTAATTTATATCCTTGTCAAAGGAAGCTTCTGGGTTCTATTAATGTCACTGTACCAGGAGAGGTTCTGGTTGTTGCAGGATTTACACGGGGATCACTTATTATGGGAACTTTACATGACTAAGGTCTCCACTAAAAAGGCTTCAGCATTTCCATCTCTCAAGGGTATAAACTGATTTGGTGCAGAGAAGCTATTTCCACGTCCCCTTCTTCGCTGCCGTCCTCCCCCGTTTCCCTCTGACCTTCACTGGGTGGGTTGGTTTGGAACCACTGCCCTCTGTGCCGGTGTTATGTTGGCGACTGGAATCTCTTGTTCTGTGAGGGCATTAAACCACTCATGTGTGGACAATGTTTGATAAGATAGTCACCTAATTTGTCCTTTAATAGGCAGACCAGTTGTGGTTGGCTTCACAGGCTAGTTTTCTGTTGAAAAGCGACAGAAAGAAAGTTGTTGTTAGAGGGTGTGCTGATCTTTGATGGCTGGAAAGGTTTTGAGGTGCTGCTGCTGTTGCGTACGTGTGGAATCTGAAGAGACTCTTCCAGGTAGGGCTTCACCACTGACCACTGACCCTGGAAAAGTCCACTGCTGATCTCCGGGGAGCTCAGTCTCTTTGTAAAGATGAGAATGGATGTCGTTTAATCAGTTAAGGGAAAAGTACTCAGCAAATTGCCCATAAGCCAGGAAAATTCTGTTTGTGTGTTGCCATTCTTTTAAAATGTGCCAGCCCAGCTCTCTAAGCAGTGTCTTGGAGCATGTAACTTAATAAATGTGGACCAGGTGCTGTGTACTGTTTGGGGGCCAGCCTTTTAGCTGATAAATTGCCTTCGCTGGTCACTTGTCAAAATACACTTGCATAACCAAGAAAGAAACAAAACAAACCTCAAAAAAATTGAACAGAAATTTGAATTACTCAGATGACCCTAGGCACTTTCAAGGAATTGGTTAAACTGGACTCAATTCAATGTCAGGGCCCTGGAGTAAGCACTCTCCCTGGTCTCCTCTCGGCACCCCTCTCTCCAGGATGATTGCTTTGATTGCCACCCCATGCAAAGCATGGTACACAGCCCATCATCAAGTTCCATAAAAATTCACTTCTTGGAGGGTTTGATGAATTATCAAAGATTTAGGGGGCTACCAGAGACAGCCCCGTGTAGAGGGTGCAGACTTCTACTCTCTCTTTTCTCTTTCCTTTCTTCTTCCCTCAAGGACACATCTTGTCTAGCATGGAATAGTTTTAGCCGAGTCAAGAAAAGCTGAGGCTGAGGCCACCTCCTATCAAGGGGGGGAGGGGTTTCCTAAGCAAATACAGCTTCTTTCAGGGGAATTAAGGGTAACATAAAGTCACTTTTCTTGCTCTTGGGTGGTTGTGGCAAGTGGTGGTCATCTGCATCTTCCCTAAGATGAGAGGACTTCCCGACTGATCTTTAACAGCTCTGGGGAATTTCCAGAGGCTGTTGGATAAGTGGGGTCCTGATGCTGCATTGCTTTGTTGGAACAGTGAATCCATCTTCTCTAATTATTCAGCAAATGCCCCTGTCTTCATAGACTTTAAAGGAAGTCTGCCTGAACCCCCATGTTTACAGATTTGGCTCATTTGGCTTGGCTTATGAGTTACCTCCAGGCAGCAAGCCTTTAATATTTTAGGTATCAGAATGTCAGTCTTCCTCAGGGGGCAGCAGCGTTGGCTGAGACTAGGCTAGAGAAGGGAAGGATGGAGCCACAGACACACGTAGCATCCTGTCCTGACTTATTGCTGTGCAAATGCAGAAAGCAACACTCAGGTTGCCAATCATGTTCTCAAACACAGATTAGCAACATCATGTTGAAAATAAGCTTGCTGATAGGTGGCCAGGGAAGTAGCAAATTAAACTAATGGTATGCGTTGGAAGATCCCTCCATAGGAGAATTACCTGTCTCTCTCTCTCTCTCTCTCTCACACACACACACACACACTCTCTCTCTCTCACTCTCTCTCTCTCTCTTACACACACACACCCTGACATCTTAATTATATATTTGCTGTGGGAAACCCTCAATGAATAGTTAATTAGCAGTCATATTCCTGCTACCCTTGTGAATATCAACTGTGAAATAAGAGCCAAGCACATCCCCCACGCTAAGACATTTATTTACTCTCTGCCACTAAAGAACTCAGGTTCAACAGAGTTGCTCCTGAGACACCTAAGCCTGGGGAGAGCTCTTCTTCTGCCTTCCCTATTCCTCATTCTTGGGGGAGGGCCAGCCTGTGAGTGTGACTTCTTGGCCTCATAGTAAGAGCCACCTCTTCCAGACATCTGCTATATGCCAAGGGGGATTCTAGGAACCTTTGTAACGTGCTCTAATTTAGTGGTCAGGGACATACTCAGAGGCAGTGACTATTCCATGTTTCAAAAATCAGGAACATTGAGACTCAGAGAGGTTGTGTAAATCACCCCAAGTCATATAAGTAGTAAGTGGAAGAAAGCAGGGTCACGTTGAGGCCCCTTGATTCCTAATCCATGATCGTCGTGCCCTGCCAACCTGGCTGCATCTGGGGACCAGGATAGACGCCACGGTTAGGAGCACCTGTTTCTGCTTTCAGTTGGGTCCTGGGAGAACAGGTGCAGGAGTGAAATCCAGGCCTGTCCTCCTGGATCTGGATCCCTTTGCTTGTCCCTGTTGGTCCCGACACTGCCTGAGAAGACCACACCGTCTTCCGCCTTCCCTGGGGTTTTTGGGATCCTGTCACCCAGTAACCAATGCAGAGCAGGCCTTCTTCTTTCCCCACACTACCCAGACTTCCCTAAGAAAGGTCACCTGCCACATCTCACGTCAAGCTCTGTGTGCTTAGACTGTGAACAGACTCAAGTCTGCGTGCCAAGTCTCACAAAACCATATGTAAGTTTAACCACCATAAAAATCCCAGCTGGTTAAAATTCCGGAATTAAAATCCACACTCTTGTTTCCCCTCGCCCTTAAGATAAAGCGCAGCTTCACTTCGTGTGGAGCCAAGGGATTCTCCTCAGCTGGTCCCTTTCTTCCTTCCCTATGCCTCCCACCCTAGCCGGGGCTTTCAGTACAGAACTTCTGATCCCTCCCCAGTGCTCAGCTCCCACTAATCCTCTGTGCATGCTTTTTCTCTGCCCAGAAAACTCAGGTCGCTCTATCCTGAGATCTTTCTCCTGCCCAATTCCAGCAAGCGGATTCCTCCTCATTAGTCAAATTTTAGCTTAAAAAGTGTTCCTTCTACCTGGACGCACCTAATCATCTGACCTGAATTTTGTCTGCCTCTGTCTTCTTTCTGAGCACCTGTATTATTTTTATGGTCACACTCATCCTGCTGTTTTCCATAATGATAATAATCTCTGTAGGGCAACCATGGATGCATCTTCAGCACCTTGCTCAGCATCTTACATTTAACAGGCACTTGACTAAAATTGGTTGATTTCATAAACGAGAATCAGGAATCACTGGTCTTCACGCTGCTTGTGGGAATTTTGAGAAATGGGATCTCACAAACAAGGAGAGCAAACGATTTTCCAGGAATATGGGATTTCCACTTCTATTCTTAGCAGATACATGTTAAGGGGTTTGCTAGAAAGGTCCCAGGGTTCCCAGTAGGTCCCACACAGCTGTTCCTGTTTTGCTGGCACCTTATTAGGAGTTTTGGGGGGTGGGTAGAGGGAAGGGGGGTGGGCAGCCCAGTGTGATGTGATGGAGAACAAAGGAATGAAAATGTAAATGAGCTGTGCCAACCCACTGTGTTAGGCATCACATCGAATTCTCATAATAACTGAGCAAGATAAGTTTAATTATTTCCATTTTTCAAGTGAGTTTACTGAAGCTCAGGGGATAGAGGGAACTTGCTCTAGGCCTCATAAGAAGTAGACATCAGAGCTGGTATAAACACCAAGATCCTCCAACACCCAAGCCAGGCTTCATGGTTTCCTAACTGAGAAGTGACCCAGGGCCACCGAGGGCCTCTGTATATGGGGCAGGAACGTGGATATGATCCCATAGGCAGTAGGGAGCCATTGCATATTCTTGAGCTGGAGGTGAAAAATGGCACATGAAAAATATAATATAGCAGCAATGCTTTGGAAACGCGGAGACTTTGAGGGAGCCAGTTAGGAGCTGGATGGAAATGTGGCATTCAGACACAAGCTTCGAGGTTGGAGTGTGCACAGTGAAAATGTGCACAGTTTGCTAATAAGAAAGGGCAACATATGGAGAGGGGCTTGGACATAGGACAAAAAAATTGAGGCTAAAGTGAGACAGAATGATTGCCAAGTTTTGGAGCCTGGGGAGGCTGGGAAGAATGATATGAATATGGAAGAAGGAAGAGTTTGTGGCTAAAACACAGAATTTCATTTTCATTCATTTGTATTATTTATTTGGTCGATTTCCATTTTGTCCATTGTTTGTTTGTATAAAATTAGTAGATAGTTGCATTTTTTAGTAAAGTAACTACTGATGCAACTTGTGCTGTTGTAGGAACAATTCAAGGCAGCCATGGAGCCCCGGGTGGATCGCCCCACTATTTCATGAACATTTTCGGGAACCTGATGAGGTCTGTGGGCACATGGCTGGTTTGGTACACATTGTGCAGGTTTTTCAGTTCTTTGGGAATCCAGTCTGCCTGTGCAGATGTGGCTGTGTCTTCCTCATTGTCTGGATGGCTCTGTGGGTCTGTTGGAGCCAGGTAACTGTGTCTGCATCGCCCCCTGTACTTGCAGAGGATCTCAGGTGTGGAAGGTGTTTTCCTTGGAATCAATTTTATGAGAATCTTTATAGCAAAGCTGTTACCCATTTTTAGACTGGGCAGAATTTACCCTTGTTGAAAAATGTTATTGGACAGCCAGAATATCTCTATTCATGAGATGACTGTCCTGAAAATTTCAGTACAAAGTGCCTTTCTTTGAACGGAAGGTGGGGGAAAAAAAAGAATGGGTTAATTCTCCCTGAGAAAGAGGCGTTCAGTCTTCTGTGCTTTTTATCCATAATCATGTATTAGCATAAATTTTGGAAACATGTCTGAGTGAATTTGCCATAGGTTAGACAAAAAATTTTCTTTTTCTTCCTTTTATTGACTACAGTGTAAACACCTAAAAACATATTTTTGGGGTGATTTGCACTGTTTTTGTAGACTAGAAGTAGAAGATACACAGTAAGCACCAGAATTTTTAAAGGGAATTACTTATTATTTTATTTATCAATTAGTTACATAAATCATCTAATCAAAGCATTATTGAGTACCTGAGGTGTCCCCTGACATGATTCTATCAAAAGGAGAATAATGGACTTGTAATTTATCTGAACTCAATATTCACTGCCTTAGCCAACCACCAGCTTCTGAGTGTAGAATGGAACTCAAACACAATTCCCATGCTTTGAAATGTTTAGTGAAAACAATTCAAACCAATTACATGAAATTGGTGAACTTTCTGCCAGCTTAGAGTTCATGCTAGAAAGGATGAGAAGCTGAAACGTTGACAGGCTAGATGGGAGGTGCCAGTAGCTGCCTGTGACCAGTTGACTTCAGAACGATGATTTGTGGATCAAGACTTATTTATTTGTCAATCCATAGAATTTAAAATAAAATTGCCTTCCATTCTAAAATCCTTTAAAAGAGCAAACAGAAAGTGAATACACACACAGCTCACTAACCTAAATTTGAAGTGATATGGATTAAATTTATATCCATATAAATATTAATATGTATGTATAAATGTTAACATGTGCAAATATTAATATGTATAATACATTGACCCACAGGTGTATACACATGTGCATGTATGCACTTGTATAATTTCCTTGCTCTTTTAAGCAAGAAGGCAGGAAGGTGGGTTTTGCCAGCATGTTTTAAGCTTGTCTGTTATTCAGATTCCAGTCCTGCACTTTTTCTCTTGAAGTTGTGAATTTCTAGGTCACTGGTAGAACTCTCTGCATCCATTTCCTTACAAGTCAACTTTGACCCAGAATATTATCTCTATGTAATTCAGAACTGCATTGAGAAGATCAAATGTAGACAAAGGCAATAGAAAAACATCAAAGGAAGACACACAAAGAAAAACACTTTCATGTTTGCTTTATAAGAAATAGGCTTGCATGAGTATTGTGATTTCAGGATGCAGAAGAACAGTGCGAAGGATTTTGAGACACCAGAAATGGTTTCCCTGGGTGACAATGGCCGCCCTGTGCTGGAAATACTCATAACATGCCTCCTGCCCCATATAAAGGACGACTTTAGGCCATAACACAGCGGGCAGGACTGGAAGGCTGGGGTGTTTGGATATTTGGATATTTGGATATTTCCAAAAATATCTGGAATATTCTTAAGGGGGCAGAATTTAAGGCATGCTTCCCTGGCTGGGGAAGAGGGCAGGTAACACATGAGCTGAGCTGAACTTTTGGTTTGATTTGAGGATTTCCCTGCGAAGTCTCTATCTGAAGGTGCATCCCCCCACTGAAGTGAGCCCTTTCAAGAGTCAGGGCCAGCTGACTCCATGGACAAGTTAGCTGAGAAGCTCATCTGTCATTCCACTGCTGTGTTCACGTTCCGTGGGACATGCTGCAACAACATTGCATAGGGCAGCTATGCAGGGGAAACTTTTAAAAAATATCTGGAATATTCTTAAGGGGGCAGAATTCAAGGGAACATGTTAGAAATAATGTCTTCAAAAGAGACACAAGAAAATGGCATGCTGTGTATGTTGGAAGATATTCCTGGGCTCAGAACCAGGACAGGTTTTAAACTGACCCTGAGCCACTCGGGACCCCTATGCTCTCTTGGGCCCCTGCGTCCTCCTCTGATAGACAGAAGCATAAGCAGGAGCTGCCCGCTGGGGAAGGGTCAGTGCTGACTAACAGCCCAGAGCTGCTGACACCCTTCCACTGTGCATCTTACAAAACTTCCGGTGGCAGATGCATGTCTGCCCCTTTTTGACCCCTAATGATGTTAGAGTAGTAGGTGCAGTTTTTAAAAAGTTTATCGTTTTGGGCTGGGGTTGTGGCTCAGCGGTAGAGCGCTTGCTTGGCATGTGTGAGGCACTGGGTTCGATCCTCAGCACCACATAAAAATAAATAAATAAAGTAAATGTATTGTGTCCATCTACAACTAAAAACACTTTTTTTAAAAAAGGAGAAATATTTTTAAAAAGTTTATTGTTTCAAAATCATGGATGAAATGCACATACTATGCAATTTATCATCTTCACCATTTTTAAGGGGACAGTGAGTGACATTGAGCATGTTCACGTTGCTGGGCAGCCATCCCCACCACCCATCTCCAGAACGCTACACCTCGCAAAGCTGAAACTCTGTACCTATTAAACAGTGACTCCCCATTGCTTCTCCTCCCCTTCCCTGACAACCACCTTTCTGCCTTCTGTCTCTCGTATTTGATTGCTTCAGGTCCCTCACATAAATATAATCATGCAACATTTGTCATTCTGTGACTGGCTTATTTCACTTAGCATAATGTCTTCAAGATTCATCCATGTTGTAGCCTGATTGGGAATTTCCTTCCTTCTGAGGGCTGAATGCTATTCCATGGTAGCACATGGCACATTTTGTTTATCCACTCACATCTGTTGCTTTCTTTCCCCTTTGTCTCTTTTCAATAATGACTCTCTGAAGAGGGAGACATACCAATATTTTTCTGAGATTCTGCTTTCAGTTCTTTTGGGAATATACTCAGAAGTGAAATTGCAAGATCATATGGTGATTCTGTTTTCAGGTTTTTGAGGAACTGCCAGACATTTTCCTGTTAGCTTCTCTATATTCTTACCAACAGAGTCCAAGAGTTCCAAATTCTCCGTGTTCTCACCAGCACTAACTTTTCTGGTTATTTACTTTTGATAATAGCCATGCTAATGCGTGATATCCCACTGGCATTCGGGATTGCATTTCCCTAATGATGAATGCCATGAACGTCTTGCCCACACACTGAAGGGCCACTTGTATATCCTTTTTGCAGACATACCTTTTCCCCATCTGTGAATGGGATTTTTTTTTTTAGTGGGTTTTTCTTTTCTCTTTAGAATTATTTTATTAAATCATAAGTGTACAACAACTTCTTAATTCTACACATGCACTTAAATTTTTTTTTTTTTGATGGTGGTGGGGTATCTGGAATTGAACTCAGGGGCACTCAACCTCTGAGCCACATCCTCAGTTCTATTTTGTATTTTGTTTAGAGACAGGGTCTCACTGAGTTGCTTAGCACCTCACTTTTGCTGAGGCTGGCTTTGAACTTGGATCCTCCTGCCTCAGCCTCCTGAGGGATTATAGGTGTGCATCACCACACCTGGCATGGTAATTAAAATTTTTAAAGGAAAAACACTACGTCTTATTACACCATGATCCTGGCTAAAATAGTTTTTCAAAACTTTGAGAAAAATCTTAAGAAAGGTTTAACATGTCACCCGAAAGTTACAAATTTAACATTATCAAAGGAGGAATGCTTCTATACTCTTACAAAGATCACTAGAAAGAAACAATTAAAAAGCAAAGACAAGCTGGGCGTAGTGGTGCACGCCTGTAATCCAAGCGACTTGGGAGGCTGAGTCAGGAGGATTGAGAGTTCAAAGCCAGCCTCAGCAACTTAGCGAGGCCTAAGCAACTCAGTGAGACCCTTTCTCTAAATAAAAAAAAAAAAAAAAAAAAAAATAGGGCTAGGGCTAGGGATGTGGCTCAGTGACTGAGTGTCCCTGAGTTCAATCCCTGTTTCAAAAAAAAAAAAAAAAAAAAAAAGCAAAGACTCTGTCTCAAAGGCATTTTCTTTTTTACAATCCTTCATTCACAGTAAGGTGATATTACTAAATAATCCAATCCATTCACAAAATGGCCCTCTTCATCCACTCTGGGGTCTTCTGGAATATCACTGCCTATTTATGCATGACTGAGATAAGAGTTTCCTTAACATTGTCATTTCAATAACCTGAAGCTGTTCTGTCACTCCTGGGCTCTCATCCTCTCCTAATTATACAGTGAAGCCTGAGACAAATAGGATGAATCTTGGTATTGGCTTCTCCCACCATAACCCCCACTCCTCCACCAAATGGTCCCCCATGTTCCTGCTACCACTAAAGTTTCCACTCTTTATTGTACCATAGTTAGAAAGTTGCTGGTTATAATTTCCAAAATCTTTATAATTTTCACTTCCATAACTTCCTCCTCCATAGTTGTCATAACCACCCTGGCTCCACATCCAGGTCCTCTACCACCATATCTTCATCTTCCTCCTCCATCACCAGGGCAACCTCCAAAATAGCCACCTCCAGGTGACTGTAAAGAAACTGTTTGGTTGGTGGAATTAAAGAAGATGCCAAGGAACACCACCTTAGAGATTAATTTGAAGAATATGGTAAAAGTGATACCATTGAGATAATTATTGATAGGCAGTCTGAAAGAAAAGAGACTTTGGCTTTGTTATTTTTGATGACCATGATCCTGTGGATAAAACTGTATTGCAAATGGTCATAATGCAGAGGTAAGAAAGGCTTTGTCTAGACAAGAAATGCAAGAAGTCCAAAGTTCTAAGAGTGAAAGAAGAGGCAACTTTGTTGTGGGGATTCCCACGGTGGCAATGGAAATTTGGACCAGGACTAAGAAGTAGCTTTAGAGGAGGATCTGATGGATAAGGAAGTGGATGTGGATTTGGGGATGGCGATAATGGGTTGAGTGGATTTTAATAACGTTTATGAACTTCAGGAAAGCATCTTTAAGAGATCTGAAAGTTCCTGAGGAATTTGAAGATTAATATACTTTGCATGAAGGCCCGATATGTGTTTGCTGGTTGTTATTTTAAAAAGAATTAGCCTTGGTGTTTATTGCTCATTAATCTCTAATATTGAAAGGGGATGTACAAATTTTAACGTTTCTTAAATGTACAAATTTTAATGCTTCTTATTTTTCTCCTGCTTTTATTCTAATCATAGATGGTAGATGCAATTTAGTAGAGAGAAGGAGATATAATTTATTCTGTAATAGTGAGATTTAAGCAAATTTCTTTGAATTTACTTGAAACTTGCCCTTTTTAAAAAAATGTATTGCTTTCTTCCTCTTCCTCTTGTTTCTCTTTTTTTCCTTTTTGACCACACTCTTGAAAAGACCACGTACGTTGGTGAAGATGTTAGCATCTTTGGGGTTAACGGCTTGAGAGAGCAGGCGGTGGCTGAGGCTGGGAGGGGCAGCTTCTGAGAGTATGTTGAGGCCCCTGCTCTGTGCTGAGCATTTCACACTTTGGAGATCACTCTCACAGTTCTTTTAAATTGTGAAATGCCCACCTTAATTGATTTTGAAAATGACATTTCTGGAAGTAGTGACTTTCCTCGTATTTCCAACTATCTGGAAGTAACACAATTTCAGTTATGATTCCCTAGGGAGAGCGCTGAAGAATCTAAGTAAGTCAGGAGAGCTGACTTGCCCATCACAGAGGAGCATGCCAGCTCCCCCTTGGTCACCACTTACCAGGACCTAATGTGGTAGTGAGGGAATCATGTCCTTGGGTGATTTTTAGGAGGAGATATTACATAAGAGTCATAATAAAGAGTAAGTGCATTGTTTATTCTGCTGTGGGGTTGGCATCCTGATTTCCCAGAAGCAGACCCTGAAGAGGACTTGGGTGCATGTAGTTGATTTGGGAAGCCATCCAGAAAATACAGTCATCCTGTGGGACATGCAGAAGACTGTTGCCAGGATGTCCTGTGAATTCTAACATCCTTGGCTATTCAGGCTCTTATATAAAATTGTGCAGAATTTGCTTGTAATTGGCACATTCTCCTGTATGCTTTAAATCATGTCTGGATTACTGATAATAATATAATGTAAATGCTATGTAAATAGAGTTTGTACTGTCTTGTTTAGGGAATGATGACAAGGAAAAGTTTTCACATGTTCAGTACAGACATAATTTTTTTTCTAAATGTTTTGGATCCACGGTTGGTTCAATCCATACACACGGAACCCACAAATCTGGCAGGCTGACTGCAGCCGCAGAAAAAGATGGCCAAGAGAGAGAGGGTGGGAAGGAAGGTGGTGGGCTCTTTTTAGAAGGAAAATTATGATGGAGGGTGACTGATGCTTGCCCATGTTGGGAATTTGGAGAGCTTGTGAGGGGCAAGGGAGCTGGAGTGTTTATCACCAGGTTCCATCAGTCATTAGCTGAGAGCTCATCCTGCAGGTACTGAGTCCTGAGCACCTCTGCTCTAATGGGACTGGACATAGGCAGCCAGAGATGCTTTCCCTCCAAGGGGTACTGGTGCCACCAGTGGGAAGCCTGGCCAGGGAACCTGGGTGGCAAGGACCAGGGGACCTGATTGGATCCCCGCAGCATCTGCTTGCTTCAGATCCCTTTTCCCCTCTCCCTTGCTGGAGCCTCAACATCTTCAGAACTGTCATGATTATCTTCAGCAGCACTTTGGGGCCATTTTAATAATGAAGGGATCTGTAGGAAATTGGGTCATTCTGTTTATTAGCCCAAAACATTTATGAAATATTTTCTATGTAGAATATCTCTTTTCATGCATTTGTAAAAAGAAAGTCTCAGGATCAAAATTTCATTCATTGTGTATTGTTAGATAAACCCAGACGTGATAGTCCTGTATTGAAATGTGCCCGAGGAATGTGTGATGAATTTAGCAAGCTTGCAAGCATTGTTATTCTCCCAAGAATTTGAATTTTTTCAACCATTAATCTGATGCAAAGATGACAAAGAGGGCTGAGGGCAGAAGTGGCTCTGCCCAGGAGGAGCTGCGTAGTGACAGTGGACTGAGTCAGAGGCTTATTTAATGTCACCTTTCTCTTTCTGAATTGTTCTTTCTCTTTTGTTTTCTTTTTCCTCCTCTTTTTTATTTCCTGTGGATTAATGATAACAAACTCTTCATTTTTTATAGCTTTAACAGATTTACGGTATTGAATACATTCAGGTTTCTTTCAACTTAGCTCTGAGAAGCTGTTCATATCTGCTTTTTCACTGTGAGGACGCTGACTTGGAGAGGTTAAGTGTTCTGCCTAAGATCACATATCAAGATCTTCTGACTCCAAATTCCCGGCTCTCTGTCCTGTGCCAAGCATCGGCCACAGATTCTTTTAGCTTCCTATTACAGCTTTTGGTTGAGATGGATGGATTTCTTCAATCTCATATCTAGAATTAATTAGTTACTGGGGCCTGGTCTGAGGTCTACCATTTTATTAATATCATGCAATTTTCCCATTTTATTACTAGGTTGGTCTGGTGCTCTAGGTAAAAACTCAACAGTTTCATGAGTTCCAACACTCAGAACAGGATTAGTGTTTCTCCAAAGGCTGTGTGTGCATAGAAGCTTGCTGGTCTATGCTGAATAGTTAGTCAAGGTTAGCTCTTACTTGCTGTTACTCAGAATTATTTTATTTCTTGAATGATGCCAAGCATTCTCCTTGCCAGGCCTACTCTTACTATCTACAAGAAAAAAAAAAAATCCTTTTTCCCCTTGCTTCCCATAGAGTGCTGGTCACAGCCCAGTCTTAGCAGCACAGCTCTCTACAGGCCCAGGTGACACTTGGAGAATGGAGATCAGCTTGCTGTTCTGATTTGTATCGTTCCTTTTCCAAAAGGAAGAGGGAGATGACTTGCTTATGAGAACAAAGCAATTATGAGGGACCTTATTGTAGGGAGAGAAGGAGGAAAGCTTTAGAGGCCGTGAAGTTTGGGGGAAGAGCAGAGAAACACTACCCAAACAATCCTAAACATGATAATAATGTTGTCCTTGCTGAAAGTTCTTAGACTATATTCTACTAACTGTGAATGAGCAAAATTCTGTGCTCTCAGGTCTCTTGGGATCATTCTTGTTTGTGGGGAGCCTGACACCACATTCACATTCAGTTCATTTCTTTACTTCTATTTGTTTTCAATTTGGAGAATTGCTTCTTTCCTTCTGATTTTGATTTTAAAAATAGTCATTTACCCAAATCCAAAGTCAAAGCCATCTAACAGGTTGCAGCCAGATAAGTTTTGCTTTCATCTCTGTTCTTCTAACTTTTCTGTCCCTTCTTTTCTATTTGTTTTGGATTTATTTTTCCATTATTTGCTTTTATAAATACAGACAAGTGTGCGTATCAAATGACACTCTGTTTTATTCTTACACAAAAAATTTGTGTCCTCAGTGTATCATGCTCCAGCTTGCCTCTTCTCATCCTGTGTCCTAGAGATCCCCTCTCTCTGTAGGTGACATTTTTCCTGGTTATTCTTTGTGTGTGGATTCCGTAGTTATTCAACAGCCTCTAGACAACATGTACTATTCACCATTTTTGTAAATACAAATAAAGCTGCATGTCATTACACATATTCTCAAGGACACACTGGGACAGATATTGGAAGTAGATTTCTGGTCAAGGGCAAATTTCTGCTGTTACTGCTGGTTTCCTTCCATGTCACTTCCTCTGGCATTGTTGCCAGCACTGCAGAAGAATGTCTGTCTCTCTCTGAGCTATAACTTATATCTCTTCTGGGGGCTTAATTTCCTTTAGCTTAGATTTTAGAAAATATAATTCAGATTTCTCTCATGGTCACGAGTCTGTGTGTACCACAAGAATTTAGTGACAACTGTTTTCAGGTATGGTGACAATGGTGTCTGCTTGGCGTGGAGACTTTGTTCCCAGGGTGCAAGAAGTATCAGGGCAGAGCTGAGAGAGCAAAGGCTTATTTGGAGAAAGGGCTTCTGCAGCTTCTCCTGATACTGATATTCACTGGGTAACCTCACTGATGTAAAATGATCCCAAGAATTTTAAATCACTTGTAAACACAAAAGTTTTTTACAAAAAAATCTTTATTTTGTTTTCTTTAACTATTTTCTTCCTCAAACCTTAGAGTCTATTTAAGACCTACAATTTATTTAACAACACATTTTTTGGGGGGAAACACTGCAGTGAATACAGATTCTAAGGTACCTCTTGATTTCAGAATTATCAAAGGGTTAGAAAATTAGGTTTTCTAGAATCAAGAAAATAAGCTTCTATCGAAAGCAGAAAGATGACAATACTTTGTATTTTTAACCATGAAGCCCATAATAATGTCCTATGTGACAATTCATATTTTTTAAAAATATCTGGTTTGGTCTTTGACTCCTGTAGTTTCTGGTTTCTCTTTATCAGCCTACTACCTTTCTGATATATGTAGATGCTTAAGAAGTCCTCTTCCTATCTTGCAAGGTACTTACAGTACGTAAAAGTCAACATTTATCATGGTAATGGACGCTTATTTGCACTTAAATATTAAAATCTAATGTCCGATTTTAGTCAATTTTTAAAATACATTATTTTTAGAGCACTTTAGGATTAGAGCAAAATTGAATTGAAGATGGAGAGATTCCCTGTTTGTCCCCTGCTCCTATGTGGGCACAAGCCCCTAGTCACTGTCCCTGCCTGAAAAGCCCATTTGTCATAATGGACAAACCTACTGTACCTGTTGTCATCATCTGGAGTACATAGTGACATGGTTCATTCTTGGGGACACTGTGGGTTTGACAAATGTGTCATGACACATATCCACCATTATAAAAATGCAAAGTGTTCCACTGGTAGAAAATGTCTCCATGCTCTGCTATTTAAATGCTAAAATTTGATGTCCTATTTTAGTTAATTTTTAAAAATGTCTGAAGTGTGACAAATTTTGCATGAAATATTTATGTCTCAAATTCCTGTAGCCCAAACTTGAAACCGTAGTTGAGCTTAAACCACTGAGTAGTAGAAATATTGACTCAGTGGTGTGTGAAGGTTTGAACCAGTCATATTCAGTAAGAAAGGTCAAGGCCTCTTATTTTGCCTTCTTCCAAGTCCCACTGATAGCCTCAAAAGAGGGTCTTATTCACATGCTTTTATTCTCCGACATTTTCTTGCATCTCATATTTTTCAAAACAGCTTCCTGGAAGTATGTTTTATGTATCATAAAATCTACTCTATTAATTAGTGTGATCATTTTGAAAAATTTACTGAATGATGAAACCCTTATAATAAATCAATTTTAGAGTAGTTTTGATTTGCATTTCTCTAATTGCAAGAGATAATGAACATTTTTTCATGTTTGTTGATCAACTATATTTCTTCTTCTGTGAAGTGTCTGTCCAGTTCCTGAGCCCATTCATTCATTGGGTTATTTGATTTTTTGGTATTAAGTTTTTTGAACTCTTTATATATCCTGGAGATTAGTGCTCTATCTGAGGTGCTTGTATATATATATATATATGTATATATATATATATATACACATATATGTATATGTATATATATATATAGATTGATAGAATATTACTCAGCTTTAAAGAAGAATGAAATTATGGCATTTGTTGGTAAATGGGTGGAGTTGGAGAATATCATGCTAAGTGAAATGAGCCAAACCTAAAAAACCAAAGGCCGAATGTTTTCTCTGATATGCAGGTGCTAATTCACAATAAGGTGTGGGGGCTGCTAGAGAAGAATAGAGTTATATATTAGGTAGAGGGGAGTGAAGGGAAGGGAAGGGGTATGGAGGTAGGAATGATAGTAGAGTGAAACAGACATTATTACCTCATGTACATGTGTGACTGCATGATTGATGTGATCCTGCAATATGCACAATCAGAAAAATGAGAAATTATACTCCATTTATGTAAGATTTATCAAATGCACAAATGCATGCTACTGTCATGTAAAACTAATTAGAACAAATTTTAAAAATTAAAAAATAAATCAATTTTAGCTCATTTTTGTCATACCAATAAGATCCCTCATGCCCATTTACAGTTAATCCCATTCCCCACCCAGGAATGCTCTTCTGCTCTTCTGCTTTCTGTCTTTATACATTTCATGCAAATGGAGTCACGGGGTAACGTGGGGTCTCTGTGTCTCCACTCAGAATAATAAGGTGCATCCAGGTTTTTGCACGCATTCACTGTTTGCTCTTTCCTATCATTAAACAGTGCTTGATCGTGTAAACACATCACACTGTTTATCAGCTGATGACTTCTAGGTTGTTTCCAGCTCCGGGCCACTATGAATAACACCGCTATAAATATTTGCACGTAAATTTTTGCGTGGGCATACACTTTCATTTCTCTTGGGTAGATACCTAGGAGTGGAATTGCTGGGTGTGCGGTAATTATATGTTTATACTTTTTAGAAACCGCTGAACTGTTTTCCAAAGTGGCTTCTGCATCTCATGTTAACACTTTCTGTATTGTCAGAGGAAAAAGATAATTGTTCCTAAGGCTTGATCATTCATAAAATTCCTTTAGCCTACAAGGATTGAACACCCACTTTATGTGTAAATAAGAAGTATAAATGACACAATTATTTCCTTCAAGGTGCACACACTCTATTGGAGAAGCAAACAATACCCAAATAACTAACGTCAGCGAGAGGAGTACTGTAGGGAAACCCATCCCTGATGTGGGGACCCCGGAGGCACCTATTCCAGGCTGCGGGGAGCAGGAAAAACATTTGGAGAAGGTCCCCCCTGCATTGAGTCTTGCAAACTTGTCTCAGAGTGAGGAGGGGCCATGTGGCCCAGGCTGCCGCAGGCCTCTGCCCTGCACACACTCTGAAACTCCTTCACACTGACCAGCTCCACTTTCTTCCATAGCAATTACTGTCTACCATGCGCCCTGTAAGTTACGTGTTTACATGTTGAGCTTGTCGTCTTTTTCCCTTGAGAGCAGGGGTCTCTGGTTTGTCCACTGATATATCCCATATGCTGACGCTGAACCTGGTGTGAAGAGGGCCCTTGATCAGCATTCACTGAATCCATGAATGTGCACAGCCTGTAGGTAAATGACAGCAGAGTGTTAAGAGGAGATACAAAGACAGGTGACTCGTGACCCGAAAGAGGTCGTCAGCACCTATTCCACCTCCCAACGTTTTCACATGAGCAGTTTTGATAACTGTGAGAATTAATGCTTCGTCAGGAGAGCAACTGCCTGTGTCACTTGACGGAGGGGAACAAAATCTGAGATGCTGGGGAGAGTGGTTGAGAGACCTCCGGGGTCGTTACATCATCAGAGAGCAGCATCTGACCAAGGGAGAGGTGTGGTGTTGCTTCAAAATTTAGGGCTGGATTTGGTGAGACCAGTTTGCACAGGGGTCAGAAGCTGGTTTGAAAGTTTAGACAAGAGTCAGTCTTTGTGGTGTTATAATTCAAAGAGAAGTTTGCAGCCACCCATGCAAAACTCTTTAGAAAGTTAGGAATCATTAAAAGGATACCATTCAAGCAAGTTATTTTAGTTAATATAACAGGCAACAAGGGATCTGAAAGGGGTAGGAGGAGGAAAAGGAGGAGGAAGAGAAGAAAACTGTCATTCCCTCAAGACTTACCCACCATGCTTGTCACTTCTGAGGCTTTTCTTTTTTTTGCAAGTCAAATAAGCAAGGACCATTTTTGACAGAGTTGTCTGTGATTTTGAATACAGCTTGAATGTCTTCCAAATAATGAAAAAAAAAAAGCCTCTGCTATGAAAGGGAAGATTCATTGGGGGAACACTGAGGTGGCTTCACTCAAATTTATTTGGGGTCCTGTTTGAAGAAATCTCAGCCATTTCAGTTATGCAGAAAAGGAATCCATTAAATGAAGATGTACAATTTATCTTTTACTTTTTAAACAAATAGAAATATTAGAAAGAGCATATATATGTATGTTTCACTTTGGATTGAATTTTGTATTATTATCATTTGAGATGGGTTTCTTGTACTGAAAATAAATTGTTTAGAGACCAATCATGCCGTGAATGGGTGTCATTTCTAATTCAGCTCCATAGAAGTGATGTGTTTTTTATGTTTTAATTTTTCTGTTTGCTTTTGATTGAACAGAGGGTAGGAACATTGGAGAAGATGAAATTATAGAATAATAAGGGCTTATCACAAAGAGTCTCTGCTAAGACACTTAGACTTTATCCAAGGGAAATTGGGAACCATGCAGAGTTTTAATTAGAGAAGTGACATGAAGAATGTTCATGATGCAAAGATTCCCTGTGACTGGAAATAGGAGAAGAGAATTAGGAAAAAGGAAAATAGGAGACTCTTGCAGTAATTCAAAACAAAGTTAATAATGATCCGAAGGAGGTGGGAGATAGTAGATGGATTAACAATATAGGACAGATGAAGCAATAATTCAAATTTGTATTGTTTGAAGCAATGGAAAACTGTGTTTTTTCATGCCCAGATTCTGAGAAGTGAATTGCCTTCATCCAATTTCTATAACAAACTGCCAGAGACTGGAGAATGTGTAAAGAAAAGAGGTTTGTTTTGCTCATAGAACTGGAGGTTCAAGAGTATGGTGCTGGCATCTGTTCAGCTTCTGGTGAGGGCCACGTGCTGCTCAACTCATGGCCGACAAGTAGAAAGCGGATGTGTGTTTGCCAAAGGCCAAGCATGTAGGGTGGTTTTCCTTTTTAGCTAATGACCTATTCACCCTTTAAACAGTTTTCACCTCTGAACATTGCCACATTGGGGACTGAGCCTTCACCTGAGTTTTGGTGGGGACAAGCTTGTCTGGTCTGGAGGAATTATGAATGTCTCCCAGATTTATTTCTTTTTTTCTTTCTTTTTCTTTCTTTGCATCTGGATCGAAAGTGATGATGTTCATTGAATAGGAGAACCCAGAAGGAAGAGGAGGGGGCATTTCGAGGAGTAGGATGATGCCTTTGGTTTTGGATTTGTCACTGCTGGGGAACTCATGGAATATCCATGTGACCAGACACACTAGGCATTGGAACTCTGAGACAGGAGCTCCAGGGCAGACTTGCAATTTGAAGAAACGATTTTGGATGTGTATGTACAGTGATGATCCATGGAGCCTTGGGGTGGGTGTGATCACCCGGGGTGTACTGGCACAAGAGGAGATAGATGTGTGGACAGAACCCTGGGGAGCCTGGATCTTTAGAAACAGGCTTGGGAGAGAGGAGAGACCTGCTGAGAGGAAAAGGAAGCAGCAGTCACGTGTGGTCAGAAGAGCGGAGGCAGCAGGGCGTTGCAGAGGAGGGGAAGGAGCTAGGCCATCAGATCCCAGAGTTCAGCGGGAGCTAAAGTGGGGGATGGGAATTAGCAACTCGGAAGTCACTGAGTCCATACTATCTACAGTTTCTCTGGAACAATTAGCATAGTATTGAATGGGAAAAGGAAGTCGAAACAAATGGTGAATATAAATGAATGATTTTTTTCTTTCTAAATCAGTTATGAGAATTTATATAAGAATACCTTAGCATAACATTGATTTTTTCATTGAGAAGGCAATCATATAACATAAGGTGAACCATTTTAAAAGTAGACAATTCAGTGCATTCACAATGATGTGCAGCCACCTCCTCAGTCTAGTTCCAAAACAGTTTAATCACACAAAAGGGAAAACCCATAGTCTTTAAGCAGTTGCTCCCCATACCTCACAGTCCCAGAGCCTGGGAACTATCAAGCTGTGCTCTGTCTTTATGAATTTCCTATTCCAAATATGTCATGTAGTGGAATCATGTAATCTGGGACCTTTTGTGTCTGATTTCTTTTACGTAACATAATGTTTTCAAGGTTCATTCATGTAACATGTATCAGCACTTAATTCTTTTTCATGGTTGAATAATAGTCAACCATTCAATTGTGTGGATGGGTATAACATGACATAACATGACTTGTTCATCCATCACCTGTTGATGGGCGTTTGGGTTGTTCCCAGCTTTTGGCTGTTGTGAGAAGTACTTCTGTGATTATGCGTGTGCGTTTATTGGAGTCCCTGTTTTTGCTTCCTTTGAGTATATCTCTAGAACCGGAATTGATGGAACACACCAGTTTTTCAGAACTACACTTTTATATACTGCTAATTGAGAATCCACAGGGGGCATTGTGATTTGTGCAAAATTGACTTATACCTTGTAAGCTCTTTGAATTTGCTTTCGTATAGGATTGGTGAAACCACTAGGTGGTAATTAAGAACCCCTCAAGAGCTAAGCTTCAACCTATATGTATGTGTATATATATATATGTTTGAATATATATTCATTCAGTATATGCACATGTATATATGTTTAAAGGAAGGTGTGCTCATTAAAATTGAGTGTTCATTTTTATAAGAAGAAGGCATTGTAGATGAAGATGAATGGAAAAAACTGAGTCATGGAGGAGATAGAAGATGGGGAGGAGGTTGGATGTCCCATAGTTTAATTTTTATGAAGGAACGAGTGCAAGTTGCCCTCTTGTTGTTAATAAGAAAAGGACACGGAATGATGAGGTGAGCTGAGAGCACCCATGGCACCTAGCTGACTTAAGATTATATCCGCAAAATCAATTTTTACTCGAATTCCCATCACCACTGACTCCTCCGTGTTTAACCTTATGGATTGTATCTCTCCACTCAGAGACACCAGTGTAGACAGAGAAGAGATTTGCATTCCATTTGTGACAATCTGGCTTCCTTGTGGCTCAGTTGAACATCAATTCACAAAATACAGATTCATGAATTCATAGAGAGGTAGGACAGTACCATGTCCCGTGAAATTTAAAGCAACATTGACGCTATGTCCTCAAAAGCATTAGTTTTCCCCTTGAAGTCTTTCCTTTATGGAAATTGATTATGGAACTGTGATTCTGCAGATGTGGCTCTGGGCTTTATTCCCCAAATGCTGTCTGCAGTCTCGGGAGAGGGAGGAATGTTTGTTTTGTCTGCTAAGTGCTTTATTTATCTGGGCTCATTTAAGCTAAAACAACCACCAAGGTGGGAATAGAGAGATCCAAGGTAGGAATGTAGGTGTGCTAGCTCCAAGGTCAGGGTGCTAATGAGGTTCCATCTTGGATGCTTGGGGCTTGCACCTCCTGCTTGCATCCACCAGCAGGAGGATGAGAAGGAGCCTACACATGCCTATGGCCCAACAGGAAGTAGGACTCTGGTGGTTGGCTTTGTGGGTCCCACCAAGACAGGGATGCTCTGTGCCTGACACATTGACCATCCCTGAGCTATGTCACATCTCTCCTCACACAAAGATTCTGGTGACTAATGATGAGATATTAATTTCCTTATGAACAGTGTATCTGGAATAAGCTCTTAATCCATGCTGATTAGAGGAGGTAGGTTTGATTCGACCTCACTTCATTGAAACGATCGCTGTTCCAAGTAGATGATCTCAATAGATCAACCCCTCAGGCTGATGCATCTACTCCTGTTTGTGGTATGTGTTTGTTTCAGGCAGAGAAAGCTGATGGATTTGTGAACCTGCCGGATTTCACTGTGGAAAGAGCATCTGAATGCAAGAAAAAGCAGTAAGTGGTCTCTTACCCTCCACAAAACCCTTGCCAGGATAACAAGCCTTTATAACGTCCACTGAGTGATGTGGTGCTTTGGAAGTGAGTGAAGGCGATGCTCCGGTGTCTGAGGGTTTTGAGCATCCTGAGTTGGCACCTTCAATACTAACAGAAATATTTAACCTCTTGCTTTCTGGCATTTCATTCTGTGGAGCAGATGGGTTTTCAAACCCCCATGAAGCCTTGGCATAGGATGTTGTTGATGACTGAGTTTGTGATGGAGTGAAAAATGTGTTCCCACCAGGGCTGGAAAGGTCAAATGTCAAGGTTTTGACCTTGTAAAGAGAAGAACAGATGGTTAAGGAGGCTCACCGGATGGCATTTCCGGCATCATGGTGGACCAGGCTCTCCTAGCTCATGGCTTTGTCAAGAGCAGCCTTGGAAGTGAATTCCTGGGATGTCTTAGACTTGGGATTGCACCCTGATGGAGTTTAAGTCCAAGATGACTGGCGGAAACAGAAACAGAGCAGTCCCCAGCTCAGGGTGCTTGTTCTTCTAAGAAGGAAACCGCCTGGAGTCTGTGACCTGCCCAGGGCTCTGGGCAGAGCTGGCTCTGACTCTGGTCCCCAGACTCCTGGTCCAGTGCTCCTCCTATGAGACCTGTCGTGCTTTGCTCTATCTTCTTCACCTCCCCTATTCTTTATTCTACCTTTGGTGACTTTTCCAGTCTCAGCAGAAGTCTTATCATTTCCTCGTTCATCTGTGTTACTAGTTGCAGTAATTCGTTGTTTTCTTGTAAGAATTTAACAAACTGGCATTGGCTATCATTCTTTGCCACTCTGCGTAGCAGCCTATGTTCCATGATACCTGGGGTGTGTTGATTCTTGTGGTTTTTGATTGGTTATTTTAAAAAACTGTCCTATTCTGCAGGACTTCCGGTCCAAATGGTAAAGGGGAAACACTTCATTGTTTGTTATCTTCTTTAAACTAAAATCCACTTCCCATGTTCCCTCTAGTAATAGAAGGTGCTTTAGGGCAGGTTTCTGATGAGTTGTTGTGTGCAAATGACTCCATATCTGATTATTTTCCTGTAAATAAAATTTTGCTGTATATTTGATTGAATTTGAATCAGTATGTGAATATTGTGAAGTGACACCTCTGTGAATCTAAATTCTTACTTATTGTGTCATTATAGTAAAGCAGTTTGCAAGCAAAAACACAAAGGTTATGCCCTTATGTTTTAATGGAAACTAACAATTAGTTAAGATGCAAGCCTTGACATATAAACTGACCATCAGTACCAAATCTAAAATAGGGACTAGACAATAGGTATAATGAAATAGTTGAGCTTTTTTTGGTAAGTTAGCAAGGAAAGCAGATATTTATGATAGTTGTATTTGATTTACTTAGAGACCCACTAATAAATGCAAATGCTTATTCTTATTTTTTTGCTTTTCCCTCTTCAAGTGCATTTAAGATCAACCATCCACAGATCAAGACCTTCTATTTTGCAGCTGAGAATTTGCAGGAAATGAACGTGTAAGTAGAAGAACTTGCTAAATCCGATCCTTGTTGGAGCAAATTTGCCTTGGTCAAGCCCTGGAACTTTTAGCTTATTTTCATATTAATTATTGTTTTAGTTCTTTCTGTTACTTAAAAATTAATTTCCTCACCAGTTATAAAGTCTCCTTGCTGTCTTCTCGTGTTCAGAAGCATTTTGGAGAACCACCCATACCAGAATGGATATTTTAGGGAAGAAGTAGTAAGAGTCTTCTGAGGGAACCACTAAGTTGAGAGAAGAGTAGACAGAAGTCTTGACGAGAAAGCGTCGAAATGAGAACCAGCATCACAAGCAGAAAAACTTTAAAGTACTTTGCGGCTGATTTTGTGCCTTGCCACATGCAAACTCTCTCGACTGCGTTTAATGTGTGCCGTGTGATTACCCTGATGATTCACCAATTATCACTTCTTCATGCATCATTCTGAACATTTTGTAAAATGTCCTTGCTCAGAGTGTTTCTAATTTAAACATTTTACATCCACAGCTTCCATTTCCTGCTTGCCCTGTCTGAATCAGTGCCCTTTATGCCCTCTGTCCCCCGTGGGCTTAGGTTAAGGCATCTCTCCATGGCTGCAGTTTGAGTGAGGCTGGATCTCAGGAGCTGACTTGAGGCGTTCCATTTCACTTAAGTCTTCTTTCCATAATTCCCAGCGTCTCTTATTACCTTCCCCTGACCAATCAAACCATGTTTATGAAACACTTACTGTGTGCCCCTCTGTAGCAGATGATGGGCGGTAGCAAGATGCACACAGAGCTCCTCCATTCAGAGAACTTATGCTGAAAACCTGTTATATCTGTGCTAACAAAATCCTTACTCATCTGCCTTATGTACTTATACTTTGCCATCTCATCCTAGAAACTTAAAGGAAATCAAATCTAGCCTTCATCTCTATCCTCCCCCTCCCCTCCCCCTCCCTCCCCCTCTCCCTCCTCCTCTCCCTTCCTCCCCCTCCCCGTCTCTCTGACACCTGCACCTCTCTTTACAGCCCTGGCTAGCCAGGAGCATTGGCACCTGTTTCCTACTCCTACCTCCTCCCCACACCCCCTCAGACAAGGGCAGAATGGTGCACAGGAAGTTGGGAGATCCTGTGTTAGACACACCACAGCATGACTTTGACAACTGTCTTCCAAATGAGTCCTTGACTTATTTAGTTAAAGATAGAATTTGTTTCTACCCTTTCTGAGTTTAGCTTTTTTATTTCCATGTCTTTCTCAAGCAACTGAGAAAAACTAAGAGCAGACACCCAAAAGGAGAGGAGATTCAGCCCTTCACAAGGTCCTATCCTTCTCTTTTTGTTTGCATTGGGGAGCAGGTCCTTTGGGCAGCCAGCCCTTGCTCTGTAAGGTGTGGGTCAAGCCCAAGCCCTTGCCAGAGGTACCTGATGCCCTGTCACGGTGAGTGCCAGTCTTGCTGAGCCACCAGGGAAGTCCACATGGTCTTTTCTGGTCTTTACTGGCAGTGAAGACTGTGTTGCCTGGCACCTTCTCGCAGTGGCCTCCTGCTGTCCCTGGCTTCTCCGTAAAGATTCCTTGTGTCTGTAGATCTTTCCCTCTCACCGTGTTTCCATCCGCCCTGGGACTGACCCCTTTAGAGTAGTTGTTTCCCCCAGGAAGGTGTCAGTGCGGTTGAGCTTCCCAGAGAAACAATCCCTTCTAAATGTTTTGTCAGCTACTGAATTTCTCCTCCTACCTAGTAAAATGCATTTCTCAATCAATATAAGGCGAGACCCTTAGTGCCTTTGCTGAATCCATTATATTTCTGATTATAATTAGCTCTTTAAACCATACATCAGAGTTATTGCTCCTGCTTCCCCACCCCACCAGCTCTCTGGTTTTCCTTCACATTTCCAGTCAGTCTTCTATATTTATGCGCTGCCTTTGCAAATACTTACTGAGTGGCACGCCATTTGTATGCATATTAGCTGAAGATGTGTATGTGCACTCAGTGTGTTGATTGCTAAATCCAAACCTGTCACAGTTATCAAGGCCAAGGTCTGATCGCCACCTATGCTGTGAAGAGCTGTTATTTTACTTGAAAATTTGTTAGTGCACCTCTTTCTAACTTACGAGCAAGACATACATTGAAATTTGAAATTAAGGTATCTTGACCCCTGTTTTTGAATCTCTGTAGTGACATTTATGCTTGAAAATTACTCATCTGGCCACTCACAGGTACATGGCCTATTTTGTCTATGCCTGAATATGTCATGATTTCTTCATGTATAAGAAAGATATGTAAATAAAGTATCCACACTATTACTGAATTTCATTATTCTGAAGATGATTCTTTTAATAGCCAAGAATGCAGAATCTCTCTGGGCCACCAAGTTAACTTTTTTCTACCACCTGAAGATTTTCCCTTCTATTGATGCAGTCTGTTTACACCAGTGCGTGATGCATCTGGGTATGACCGGGTGAGATGCAGAGGTGTGGGGGAGGGAGGAGCTGTCCCCAGAGTGATGGGCTCAGGGTTCAAATGTTCATCTCCGGGGTGACTGCATTTCTGGGTGGTGACATTTCTCTCAAGGGCGATGAAAGGAAAGGTAATTAAGTTTAATAGAAACTTCTCATGTTCTGTAGCCACCTTCAATTTACAAGTACTGGGTAAGTAATCAAGGGTAATGAAAGAGTTGGTTTCTAGGCAAAGACAGGAAATTGCCACTTTCTCAGACGGTGTTTGTGGGAAGAACACTCTTGTTTTGTACATCAATTTCCTAACACTTGTGCACCAACTGGTACATTCTCATCAAGTTCATAGACAACAAACTCCCAGGAAACATCTGTCATCTTCTTGTGGGTAAATGTAAGTCCTTTCGTGCATCCATCTATTTAGCTGCAGAAGTTTTTATACTGCCATGAGGTTAGAAAAAGTTCTTGGCAAAGGAGGTACTCTAAGCCAGTGGGTTCTGAACCATCAGCAGCTAACATGGTGGCAAGGAAAATTCCATGAGATTTGGGTAAACGTGCCCAAATCTTTAGTCAATACTCTTCCACCTTGCAATATTCTCAAGTTCTGGGAAGGGCCTTAGAAATGCATTCTTTTATTTCAGGCATCCTCAATTCAAAACTATTTTTTTTACTTTTTAAAATTTTTTTTTTACAGACTTCATTTTGATTCATTGTACACAAATGGGGTACATCTTTTCATTTCTATGGTTGTGCATGATGTAGATTCATACCATTCATATAATCATACATGTATATAGGGTAATGATGTCTGTCTCATGCCACCATTTTTCATACCCCTCCTCCCTCTCATTTCCCTCTAGGCAATCTAAAGTTCCTCCATTCTTCTCCCACCCTCCACCACCCACCCCCATTATATATCATCATCTACTTATCAGGGAAAACATTCAGCCTTTGTTTTTCTGGGCTTGGCTATTTCACTGAGCATGATATTTTCCAATTCCATCCATTTATCTGCAAATGCCATAATGTGATTCTTCTTTATGGCTGAATAATATTCCATTGTGCATATATACCACAGTTTCTTTATCCATTCATCTATTGAAGGGCATCTAGGTTGGCTCCACTCTGGAAAGCAGTGTGGAGAATCCTCAGAAAACTTGGAATGGACCCACCTTTTGACCCAGTTATCCCACTCCTTGGTTTATACCCAAAGGACTTAAAATTCACATACTACAGTAATGCAGCCACATCAATGTTTATAGCAACTCAATTCACAATAGCTAGAATTTTTTTACTTTTTAAAAAATTTTGGGTGCTTTGGGGGGCAACTTATACTATTATGAAATTAGGTATAGCTAAAAATGGTTATTATGGTATTTTAAAAAGTGAATCATGAAATACATTGTGTTTGCCTGATCAAATTTTTAAAGTGTTTCTTTTAGTTAGTAATACATAAAACATTCTTGTAAAAAAATCAATGCAGAAGTAGGAAAAATGAGAGACTGTCCATATTCTACCTTTACCTTCCAACTCCACTTCTCTCCCTGGGGTTAACCACTTTTAACAGTGTGATGTATATTCTTCTGACACTTTCCTATCATAGCAATTCATGCATTTACACAAATATGTAATTTTTAAAATATTTTAGAACAGCTATACATTTGTGATACTTGGTCCTTTCGATGAACCATATGTTGGGATTTTCCAGGTTATTATAAGTTCTCCCCTTAGTTTTTTATTATAACATGGAATCAGTAAAATAATGTCATAATTTATGTATCCATTTTCTTATTAGTGGACAATTATATTGTCTCAATGTTTTTCTCTTCCTGTATTATAAGCCTTCTTGGCAGTTAACATTTTTCCATGTTTGTGCACATGTTTAAATGTCTAAAATAGACACTTATATTTTAATTTTGGACAAAGAGGATGGATATTTAAAATTTGAATAATTACATCAAATTGCCTGCTCAAAATTGGCTGTATCAATTTTCATGTTTAACCCAACAATGAATGAGAATGACTATTGTTCCATTTTCTCCTAAGCACTAGAAATCAATATTTTTAATTTTGCCAATCCAGTGGTGAAAATATCTTTTCCAAAATGCTCTTGAGGCTGGACAATTTTTTCCATATGTGTATTAACTATTGTATTCTTCTATGATTTTCTTTTTCTATGTTCTGTTTTGCATATTTGTCTATTGGGATTTGATCTACATTTTGGCATTCCTATAGCAGGGTCTGGGCCTGATCCCGGTCCAGTCTTAAATGGCCATTTTGGGTTCATCTTTTTGTAGAATCTTCTGTTTCATGTATTTGAAAAATGAAAATCACTATATTTTTTCTGTTAAAAATAATGCATATAGCAAGATCATGGCTGGTTGATGGTCAGGTAAAGATTTCTAATAGTTGACAGTTGTGGGTGGGAGTGTGCAATACGTGGGCCCTGGTGTGAGTGCAGCGAGCTGGGAGGTGTGTGAGGTGTTGCAGGACTGAAGCAACATAGAGTAAGAGTGAATAGACACACACAGCTCTATTCCTGCTTTTTGTTCATATTAATTGACTTGGGCCACTGGGAAATGCTCATTTCTTAAAAAAAAAAAAAAGAAAAAAAAGAATACATAGTATGAATTTTTTAAAACATAAAGCTAGAAATAAATCACCTGGATATTCCCTGCCTCAAAACCACGTTATACCAGTAAGCATAATATTATATGATTATGAATATATGAAATAAACCCATTATTTTCTCTAACATTGGATAATTTGTGTTTTAAAGAGAATTCTTAGTTAAAATCTTGAAAACCAACTACAGTGTCCTGAAGTCATAAACCAAGTTTGAGTTCCTTAGGGCTTGCCTAGTCATACTATTTTTGTTGTTGAAGTTTAGTCGGACTTCATTGTCAATAAAATGAGAAGTCAACAGAAGAGAGAACTTGGTCAATTTTTATTTTACACAACAATTTTTAAGGAATTGCTTTCCCCAGTTTAGGAATAACTGTCATTCTCAGGGCAGATCTTTTACTGATTGACATGGTAATCTTCCTAGTTTTAAAATGGGTGGTCTTTATATTTTCCAAAATAAATTGACATTATGAAGCGTGATGGAGACGTAGCTGTGATGAACAAGTTACTGCCTTCAGTGGTAAATGTTTTGATGGTTGCTAAAATTTTCAAGTACATAATTACAAAAGATGTGTTTGTTTATGTATTTAGAATTTCTCATTTAGCTGCCTGCCTTAACCAACTGGCTAATGGCCAGCTGGCTTATCTTACAGAGCATGCCCTGAATAAGGAAAGTATTGAGAAACCAGAGTCCTCAACTCTGGTTTTAATGCCATAGACTTCTGCTGATTCTGGAAATGTCCAGGCTAACAGTTGAATTAGGACTGAATTTCATGATGGGGTTGGGTTAAGACCCTCCCTGAGGGCCAGAGGGAAGGTGAGAGGGAAGGGGCCAATCTCTCTGTTCTAACGTGTACTCTCCATTTGAATCCTAGGTGGTTAAATAAGCTTGGAATAGCTGTGATCCATCATGAATCCACTACAAAGGATGAAGGTATGTTCCATTTCAAATTTCTGAAAAAGTAGCCAGAGTATTAGACTAGGATGAGAAAAACAATGTCAGATTCTATGTATAGACTGATCCTGAGGAAGCAGTTTGGCATTTGAGACGATCTGAATGTGGAGACAGACACATTCACACAGACTCACCAACACAGAGGAGAGCTTCCCGGTGGCTCTGAATGATTTCACACTTCCCCCACGCTTGAGCAGCTGCAGGCCTCACTGATATCTCAGACAATTGCCAATGCAAATGTTTCATTGCTCTACTTACTGAATTCTTACTCATACTCATGAACTTGTCATGATCTAGGCAGATAACTTTCATCCCACTGTTTCCTCTCTGATATTTTAACATTTCCGCCAGGTGTGTGCTGAGACTAATTACCTCGAGATTGTACCAGGAATCTGAAGGTCAGATTGGGACACAGGCCATCTTTTTTAGCTTCCTCTGTGGCTCTTAGGGTTCAAAAGCCTCAGGAGTCTAATTCTTCCCAATGCAATTACTCCTCGCGGTGTGGAGAAGAGGGCGGCGTTGGGCTGCCAGGGCCACTGAACTGAGACTGTCCCTGGAATACCCAGACCACATCCTGAGCCAATTCTGGATGAAGGAATTGGAAATAGGGAGGTTTTTTTTTTTTTTTTTTTTTGGTAACAAATTGTAAAATCTTAAACTTTAGAAAGGGAAAAGTGGCAAATCGACTTAAAGCCACAAAGGAGTCCAATAGGCTAATGACAAATCACTGTCCTTGCCCTTTTCTTGGTCCTCTTTTCCATAAAGTAAGCACCCATTGGATGGAGACTGGGGAGGGGAAAGCATGCAAAAGACTTGCTCTATCCTGGTATATAAGGCCTTCCATGAAGCTGCCCCACAACCTTTCAAAAGTTTCGTGTTAGCCGGGTGCGGTGGCGCACGCCTGTAATCCCAGCACTTGGGAGGCTGAGGCAGGAGGATCGCGAGTTCAAAGCCAGCCTCGGCAATTTAGCGAGGCCCTAAGCAACTCAGTGAGACCCTGTCTCTAAATAAAATACAAAATAAGGCTGGGGAAGTGGCTCAGTGGTGGAGTGCCTCTGGGTTCAATCCCCAGTACCAATAAAAAAAAAAAAAAAAGTTTCGTCGTGTACTACCTTAGGCCTTGGGGTCTCCCTATTGGTGTCCCCCACCCACTCACGCAGCCCTAACTGTGCACCCCCGATGGTTTAGTATGGAGCAGCTTCCGCTCACTCAGCTCATGATCTTTCCTATCATCAAACATATTCACCACTGATTTTTTCCTAGTGCATGAATTCCTCCTTTGAGGAATTCTTCTATTTTCCCTGAGCTCCCGTGGGTCCTTTTTGTGCACGTGGGATGCTCTTTGAGAGCAGAAACCCAGAGGGGCCATTTGTTTCTCCATCTTAAGTAATCCCTTTGCACCAAGGAGTTCACCAGATTCCTTCTTTCTGAATTGGACTGAAATTGCAAAAGCTGGATGGAGGAAAGACCTCTGCTTGTACGTTGTGGAATAAATGATGACAGCGTTTATCCCTTGTGTTCGTTTTCATTACAGAATGCTACAGCGAAAGCGAACAGGAGGATCCTGATGTGGCCGCGGAGACTCCGCCCCCTCCCTACTCGGCCACTTCCTCTCCTTTGGTAGGTGGAGACCTGAGTAGTTGGTCAGGCACTGCTTCTAAGTAGGTAGAAGCTACCTTGACAGGTGCATTTTCTGAATAGGCTAAATGAAGGTGCGTGCCAGAGAGCGAGTGCACTTCTCAAGGCGCTGACTTTGAGCTTTCCCCATAGAAACCCACTGACAGGACAAACCCCATACATTTGTGCGCGACCCATGAGGTAGCACGCTCAGGGGATTCATGGCCGTGCAAAGGTGTCTGAGTAATGATCCAGTACTTGGAAAGACTTGCTTTACACTGCTTTTTAATACCCTACTTGTTCTCAGAAACAAGAAAGAATTTAAAGTGCCTTAACCTAGGTGCCCCAATGCAAAATGAATTGAAAGGGGATAACAAATAGCATAAAAGGAAGAGTCAGGAAAATAGGGGTTATTGCATTAAAATTGTGTGTGGGATAATTTTGTGATTCACTAGAGAGAAATCCAAATTTGATTCTAAGCTTTGTGCGTGTCCACTATTATTTATAGGTAGTAAGAATTTGGAGAATTGCTTCATATTTGGATGGATGGCCGCTTTAGAAAGGGTCAGAGAAGGATCACTGGGGAGTAGATGTATGCTTTTTATTTATTTGATTAATATGCTCTTTTTCCATGTGTGTGTGGTTGAACCCAGGGCCTCATGCATGCTGTATGCACTATCTACCATTGAGCTTCAGCCTCAGCTGGATTTATGTGTTTCATACCTACCATGTACCAGGATTTATGTAATGCCTTAAATATATGATAATTTAACCTTCTAACAACCTTGAGAAGTAGCATCATTTAATTTGCATTTTGCTGATAACTAATGACCTCATTATATGCTTAATATTGTTAAAATGACATCTTTTTACGTTTATTGGCCATTTGGATTTTCTCTTTTGCGAAGTGTCTGTTAAGTCTTTTGGGTATTTTAAGCTGCTGCCACCACTTCCTCCTGTTCCTCTTTTTATATTTGATTTATAGCATTTCTTCACTTACTGTTATGTATATTAGAATAATAAATATTTGTGATGTACATTTTTAAAAATTCCAATTTTGTTATTTTTTAAAATTTGTTATAATTACACATGACATAGAATGCATTTTGACACATTGTACACAAATGGAGCACAACTTCTCATTCCTCTGGCTGTACATGATGCACAGTCACACCTGTAATGTATGCATGCATGTATGTATAGGGTAATAATGTCCGTCTCATTCCATCATCCTTCCCATCGCCACACTTCCTCTCTCCCCTCTGCACAATCCAAAGGTTCCTTCATTCTTCCCTACCTCCCACCCCACCAGCACCCATTTTGGATCAGTAACTGCTTATCAGAGAAAACATTCTTTGGCCTTTGGTTTTTTGGGATTGGCTTTTTTTGCTTAGCATGATATTCTCCAGTTTCATCCATTTATCTGCAAATGATATAATTTCCCTCTTTTTGAAGGCTGAGTAATATTCTATCATATGTAAAATACATATCACTTTTTTTTATCCATTCATCGTTGAAAGGCAGCTTGGTTCCATAGTTTAGCTATTGTGAATTGAGCAGCTATAAACATTGATGTGGCTGCATCACTGTAGTATGCTGATTTTCAGTCCTTTGGGTATAAACCAAGGAGTGGGATAGCTGGGTCAAATGGTGAGTCCATTCCAAGTTTTCTGAGGAATCGCCATACTGCTTTTCAGAGTGGTTGCACCAATTTGCAGTCCCACCAAAAATGTATGCATGTACCTTCTCTCCTACATCCTCACCAACATTTATTGTTGTTGGTATTCTTGATAATTGCCATTCTGACTAGAGTGAGATGAAATCTTAGTTTTGATTTGCATTTTCCTGAGATGATGAAGATTTTTTCATGTTTGTTGATCATGTTTCTTCTTCTGTCAAGTGTCCATTCAGTTCTTTAGCCCATTTATTGATTGAGTTATTTGTTTTTTTGGTGTTTTTTGAGTTTTTTATATATCCTGGAGATTAGTGCTCTATCTGAGGTGCATGTAGTAAAGATTTTTTCCCACGTTGTAGGCTCTCTCTTCATGTTATCTATTGTTTCCATTGCTGAGAAGAAGCTTTTTAGTTTGAATCCATCCCATTTATTGATTCTTGATTTTATTTCTTCCACTTTAGAAGTCTTTTGAAGGAAGTCAGGTCCTAAGCCAATAGGACATTATATGTTGAATAAAATACATGTCAGCTAAAAGTGATCAAATTTCACTTTTTAACTTTTTGAGCTCTTTCATAGTTTGTTTTTATAAACAGATGTTCCTGATGTTAATGTGTCAGATTTATCCATCACTCCCATTTGGTTAATGTTTTTTTTCCTGGATTAAAAAATGTTTCCTCTGCTGAGGTCATGAGGAAGTAGATGTCACTGTCTTCATTTTGTGGTTAGAAAGCAGATTCAGCGGTGTTGAGCCGCATGGCCAGACACCCAGGGGACCGCGCCTGTGGGGGATCACGGCTGTTCTGGCTGGGTCAGGTGTGATCTTTCCACTGTAGGAAAGATCACATTTGTCCATCCACAGAGCCCAAGCTCATGGAGTCTTAGTTTGGTAACAAATAAATGAAGGGATGCTTCATTATGAGATCAGTAAAGCAGGCTGTTAAATTCAAAAGATTCTTCAGAATGTCCTGAGGCATCAATCAAATGTTATTTCCTAATATCTTCTAAGTTGCTCAGTTTTTGAAAGCCCATTAAGGCTAATGTTTTCTCAAGAAATATATTAGAAAATAGTCAGATAAGTGTTGAAGAGTCAGATTTTTCTCCCCTTAGCAACAGAATATGTTCCTCCTGCTCATGTATTCTCCAGGCAGATTTTGTTTTTGTTTTCTCTTGTTTTGAAAAACAGACAAGCAAGGCACTTAATTAAAATAACATTTAGGCTTTTTATGTAAACAGATGATGTTTTAAGAAATCCTGGTAACTTCTATCTAGTGCATGAAATGTTATTGTTTAGTTCAACATGATTATAGGCTAGCCCATACAAGCCTAGGGTGAAAAATAATTTTTCTAAGTTCTTGCTTTAGAAAATATTGTGGGTAATGGATTTTCATTTCATGATGATGACCTCGACTATTATTATTACTATTAAGAGGAGGAAAATAATTAATATTACTGAATAATAATACTAAATATTATTGTTATTGAAAATTATCGCAAAATTGTTCAGTCTTAAAAAAAAACTGAATTAAATGTCCATCCAGTCTAACAGTTGTAAAGAAAAACAGTGAAACTTCATCACCAAACCAGTGTGGACTTCTGCTCCTAATGGGCTGAACGACACTCCACAAGGGAATAAAGACTCTTTGGGATCCTCCTGTAGTGCAGAAGAGGCTTGGTTCATGTTCTGTTGTTGGGAGTGGGCTTGACAGGATTGAGAGTGGGAAGGACACTGTTTATCCCCAAAGGAAGTAGAAATGGGGAGGGTTTTTTTTTGGACAGACTTATTAGAAGACCCAAAACAGATGGGGATCTGGAAGTTTCGCTTTGAAAGATTATAAGTAAAAATCATTATCCAGGATTTCTTGAAATTTACAAAAGAGCAAAAAAGGAACCACTTCATCCACATTCAAGCCCAATTTTCTAAGTTACAAAGTGAGTTAAGAGCTGTAAACATCACTAAAAATCTCCTTCATATGTTTGTTTAATTTTTTAAAAATTTTTTATTTGTTTTAATTAGTTATACATGACAGTAGAATGCACTTTGATACATTATATAAAATTCAATATAATTTCTCATTTTTCTGGTTGTACATGATATAGAATCCCACTGGTCATATAGTTATATATGCACATAGGGTAATAAGGTCTGATTCATTCTACTATCCTTCCTACCCCCATATCCCTCTCCTTCCTTCACTCCCCTCTACCTAATCTAAACTAACTCTATTATTCCCTAGCAGCAACCCCTTATTGTGAATTAGCATCTGCATATCAGAGAAAACATTCAGCCTTTGGTTTTCAGGGATTAGTTTGTTTTGCCTAAGCCTGATATTCTTCGCTCCATCCATTTACTGGCAAATGCCATAATTTCATTCTTTTTTAAGGCTGAGTAATATTCTATTGTACATATATACCATATTTTTTCTAATCCATTCATCTGTTGAAGGGCATCTAACTTGGTTCCAAGGTTTAGCTGTTGTGAGTTGAACAGCTGTAAACATTGATATGACTGCATCGCTGTAGGAGGCTGATTTTAAGTCCTTTAGGTATAAACCGAGGAGAGGGATAACTAGGTCAAATGGTGATTCCACTCCAAGTTTTCTGAGGAATCTCCATACTGCTTTCCATAGTGGTTGCGCCCAATGTGTGAGTGTACCTTTTCTCCCACATCCTCACCAATGTTTTATTCTTTGTATTCTTGATAATTGCCATTCTGACTGGAGTAAGATGAAATCTTCCAGTAGTTTTGATTTACGTTTCTCTAATTGCTAAAGATGTTGCAAATTTTTTCATCTATTGATTGATTGTATTCTAAGTTTAATTTTTAGAAAGTGGTATCTGATAAACTCATCTGTGCTGTCATGCTCATTCATTCATTTCATGAGTATTGGGAACCTCTCTTCTCAATACTTGGAGCATATTAATGAATAAAGCAGGTAATGATTCACACTCTGCATGGAGCCCAACTTGCAGTGGAGGATCATCAACAGACAATGTATTAAGTAAACATGTGAAATATCAGTGGAAGCAGAGAGGGAGAGTAAGGAGATTGGGAGTCCTGGTAGAGATTGGGTCGTGTCAATGATCAGGGTCACCAGGATGTGCCCATTGAGAGCTTAGATCTCAGCAGAAATCTTGAAAGGCACTGTGGAATTGGCCAGAGGGCTATGTAGGGAAGGAGTTTCCCAAGCAAATGTATCAAGTCAAGGTGTCTTGGTGAAAAGTAATGCAAGGAGGCCCATGTGGCTGGAGCGGAGTGAACCAGGATGAGAGTGGTAGGAGGCCAGGTCAGGGGGTGGTGGTGACCACACCACATGGGGCCTGTGGGCCAGCTTAGGGCTTCCATGTTCTGTTGGAGTTGTCTGGGGAGCCTTTGGAGGATGTGAGCAGAGGAGGATGTGATAATTTCCATTTTAAAAGGACCACTTAGGCTGGTGTGTGGAAGAAACCCTGGGCTGTAGGGACCAAGACAAAGCAGAGAAGAGCCAGGGAGGGTGTGTGGAATCCACAGTGAAAGATGGCGGGGATTCCATGGTGGGGTAGGGTAACAGTGGGTGGATGAGAAAGGCAAGGTTGGATTTTGTTTATATTTGGAAGATAGAACAGCAATAGGTGAATCAACTATGAAAGAAGCAGAGATGAATAACTACAATCCCAGCTTCAAGTAGCTCTTGAAGTTCATTTTAACATAACGGTCCTTAAATTTTGATACATTTTAGAAGTATAATTCCTTTATATCCAAATAAAGAAAAAAAATCAGCTAAAGCAAACTAAAGAAGCAATAAGTAAAAATAAATCCTACTGCCTGGCTCATTGGCCAGTGACAGAGGAGGAAGTTAAAGATTAAACACAGAAAGGGTAAAATTAATTTTAGAAATTCAGATTTAATTATAACAGAATGGATCTTGAATAGCTGTCTGCTAAAGGTTACTTTATCATTGAATATCTGCACAACATGAAATGGTAAGAATGCTTGTCAGTGTACAATTGTATGAAAAGTCATCAGAAAAAAGAAAAATTCACTCTTTCCCTTCAAGATGCAAATATTATTGTTATTAAAACCTCTAAGGTTGAACATTAAATGGATTTTAAGACTTTTCTAAAATTTGCTTGTATATTTTTGCCCCTTGCTTGACCAGTTCATCTTCGAAGCTGGCTCCCTGACAGATTCAATCACAGAGGTGGTGGCTGCCCCACCACCTCTTCCTGCCTTCCTGCCCTAGTCCAGGCCCTCAGTAACTCCAGCACACTATTGAAATAGCAGGCTATTTTTCTTTTCCTGCCTCTAGTTGCTTTCTCCTGTTAAAAACCCACCCCTGAATTGTTCTTCCTGAAGAGCAGGTCTAAGAAGATGGATTCATTGCACAAAACCTTTCAGTGATCTCTTTGCTTATGACATGAATTCCTGACTCTTTGGCTTGCTCTTTGAGGCCCTGGGATTTCTTTTAACTGCCTTTACAGCCTTGTTGCTGATTTCTTCTTTGCCGTTGGTCTAGGAAACTGCTTGCGATTTCCCAAGAGCGTTTTACTTTTCCCTGCTCTCATGCCTGCAGTGAGAAGTTTCTGGACTCACAGGAACCAGGTGTCCCCACACCTACTCCAGTCCCACCCTGAGATGCCTTTCAAGCCTGCTTCACAGCCTTCCCTAGGCTTCTCTAGCAGGAAGAGTCTGCCTTCTTCTGAACTCCATTTCTGTAGCATTTTGGTTTTTGATTGTTTTCCACATTGTCATAATCTGCCTTTCATTTTAGATTTTGTGTATCTGACTTATTTGTCTAATTATTAGATTTTAAAAATCAAAGGTGGTGTCCCATTTCTTTTCTGTTAACCTACCATATTTGTGACTGTATTGAGCACATATTTGAAACTATATAAATATTTAATGGATGGATAGATGGATGAGTAGGCGATTACTGTGACCTCATCTGTACACACCTCCACAAATTTCTTGCTCTGCAAATATTTTCCCATGTGAATTAGAAGAAATGACTTTATCCTTGCCCAGTGCTCTTGAATAGCTTTGAGAGGAATGATTTCATTTAACAAAAATCCTGTTTTAGTTTTACAAATGAGGAAGTCAGGTCCCAGAGAAGTAAAAGCAACCATCGTGAGTAACATCTGCAAGATGTTTATGTTTTATTGAGAACGTTCCCTCATACTATTTGGACCTTTTGATAAATCTGTCAGTCAGGCAGCTGACGAAAACTTCATGAACCTTCCAAGTGCCAGCTACTGCTGGGGATAAGGGATGCAGAACTGGACACTGTCCCCTCCCTTGAGCATCTTAAGTAATAAGCTGAAAATAGGGACAATAAATTGATAGCTCAAACAAATTACTTTAAATACTGCTAAGTACTATAAAGAAGATAAAATAGGATCATGTGCTGGGGAGTGGCTGGGGTGGTTTTGTACACCCCACAAGGAGATCCTGCAGAAAAAGTGATATTTGAGTTGAGGTCAAGGTGATAGGGAGGAGGCAGCCGACTGGGAATCCACAGGGAGGGCCTGTCAGGAACTACAGATGAACTTAAAAGACAGAAATGGGTAGGAAAAAAAGGTTGAGGGGCTGGGGTTGTGGCTCAGTGGTAGAGCACTTGCCTAGCATGTGTGAGGCACTGGGTTCGATTCTCAGCACCACATATAAGTAAATGAATAAAATAATGGTCCATCAACATCTAAAAATATTTTTTAAAAAATGGTTGAAGGGGACATGGAAAGAGAGTAGTGAAGAGGTAGTTAGGCTTCCATGTGGGCTTCCTCAGTTCTCAATGATGACAGTGTATTATTTTGTAACTTGCAATGGGCAGTTATCGGAGGGCTTACAGCCTAAGAACACCAGGGTTTGGTTTGTGCTTTAGAAACACTCTTACTATTGTTTGGAGGATGCCCAGGAAAGGGACAAGGCTGTAGGCAGGAAGCCAGCAGTGTGGAACTTGGAGGTAAAGTGACTGGAGTGAGGAGTGGATCCTGTCAGCTCATTGCCCAAGGTCATGCAGAAGATCAGTGAGGTGGGGCCAGTGTAGTGTAGATGCCCTTTGGGTGTTAGGACATTGCTTCTCGGAGCTCATGGGAGAACACACACACCACGCCTCCTTGGGATTGAAAACAGTGGGTTGGTCTGTTTTTATTAATAGGCCAATAAAGGGAAGAAAGTCTGTGTACTTTCCTTCCCCTTTTCTTGTTTGATTTTATTATACTTAGTCTTAAATGATTCCTCTATTTCCTTTTTTTCCATGTACTTTGAGTAATGTTGCTTCAAATTTATATGCTGAATCACTTTTTCCTAATTACAGGCCTTTGGTGGTTATTTTAAACTATTTTCACCCTGTCAAACTTGTGTTCTGAAAACAATTTAAAGAAAAGGATTTTAGAACTAACTAAACTTTCAGTTTAACTCCTTCAATAAATAAAAATATACTATGCAGAAAATGGGAAAAAAATTTTAATTTCCAAGTTTAATCTTATAGTCTCTTAATTAAAACCAAGATTTTTAAAATGTCTTTAATTTTCTCCTCAAAATTAAAACATTTCAAACCTGAATTTTTTAAAGGGATGAAATCACATAGAATTATTAATCTCTACATAAAAGAATTTTATTTAAGATTACAAGGAACATTTTGTGAGATTAATTGCATTGTAATTTATAGCAATAACCCTTGATCCTGGAATTAGGATAAATTACCCTTAGCAACTCTGCAGAGAATTTCAGGGAACTCTTCAGTAAGAGACTAAACTACTCTAGGGAGCTTTAATTTTTTTTTTTTTTTAAACATAGCTGGCTCTCTCATCCATTCTTTGCTGGCATTAATTTGTTACCAACTGTGTGTCAGGCACAGATGCAAAACATGGAGGTGCAAAAATGACTAAAAACAGCCCGTTCTCGAGCAACTTACCAAGAAAGGTTAACAGTCAATCAGCAATTACAATATTTACTGGCTATGCTGGAAGTAAACCCCAGAGCACCAGGCCTAGGTATCTACCAGGCCTTGAGATTTGCAGAGAAGGCTTCCCGGAGGAGGGAGCTGGCATTTGAGCTGACAGTGGAGGATGGGCTCCTGTCAAACAGGTGGCGTGGAGGAAGAGTCCGTCACTCCTTTCTACCTTCATTTGTCCTGGGAGTTTTATGAGTGTGGTACAAAGATGGTTCACAGAGGGCACTGAGCTTACATTTCTGTGCTTGGTACTGGCCCTTGGTAACTACAGAATCTTAGATCTTTCCTTCTTCTTTCTTTCTTCACTCTTTTTCTCTATTTTATCAGCGTTACATGGTGCCAGGAGAAAATGCACTGATAATTTGCCTTTTTCTGAGCAGCACTCAGCAGGAATATAGAATACTCCACCAGACTTTTCTGCTTCTCATCTTATGTATCTTTTCTTAGTCCTTAAAGCTGTTTATTGAGATTCAGAGAACCTTATGGAAAGTACGGCAGCAACCGAGTACCCAATCTTTCTCTCAAATAGCCCATTTTGCTCTAATCCAATTAAAGTAGTATCAGCAGGAGCAACAGGAAAAGCTCACGCTTGGTCTCCTTTCAAAAAAAGGAAGCTGATCACATGGAAGCCGAGTTTTACCAAAATAGCTCACAATCGGGAACGTGTCAGGGCTGGGCCAGCGTGGGTATTTTTGTTAATATTTATTTTGTACATCCTGTTAATAAGTAAACTATTCCTGACATTTATTTGGAGCATTTAGGGCTTGTGCGTTCCCTCCTCCAGATAAGTAAGACTTTATTTAGTGAGTTATAGACCTTTGATCTCTTAGCTATTAAATGGTCCAAGTGATTTAAGGTGGCCAGTTCTCAGGCTACGTGACACATTCTTGAATGGAACATTTTTGTGTCTGGGCCAGTATTTTACAATTGAGAAGATGGGTGTGATCGGTTTGCATCTGAAGTAGATATTTTAATGTCATGTTTCTTAAAAGTAAATTTATTATGTGATAGAAAAGGTTTACTATGCAGTCAGTTTGGCACATGTTGGATAAATACTGAATTTTCCCAATTAAATCCAGCGTTTAGAACCTGCAAAATTCATGGGGCCCTACTAATCTGGAACAAAGTTAGCCATTCTGAGTTCGTTGCAATGGTTCTGAGGTTTGGGGAGAGGATCCTAGTTTGCTCTTTCGCTTCTTCTCTTTAATAAAAAATCTCCTTCCTGCCGCTTCCTTGGAGTTTTCAGTTCTTGAAACCAACAGGACTATCCAATAGCATGATGTAAAGAGTGATATAATGAGACTTGCTCATAAAAATTCCTTCTTGTCTTGAGGCATTGGAGATACAGGGTGATCCAGAGAACTCTAGACTCTAGATTTTGGGGTTTTATTGACCAATGAAATTAACAATGGGGGAACAGCATAGAGTTGCTACATAGAACATTAAAAAAGAGCCCCCTGAAGAGCAACCCAGAGGATCCCAAGCCATTTACCCCCTTGTCATTGGAACTGGTGCCACTTGGGGTTTCTCGTGAAAGAATTAACAGGCTGAGAATGGGCTCCTTGTTCTTGTCCTTGAAACTTTGTTAAATGTTTTTGGAAGACTGAAGGGTGAGTTGATGCCATCTTGCCTCACCTGGGTAGTTATGAGTTACTCGGGTCATGTGCTGAGGAACATGTGGACCATGCCTGGTCACTCGTCAACATGATCATGCTTCCTGTCTGGCTCCAGCTTCTGTTGTCCCTGGCCCCTTTCAGTGTTGGAGATGGAACCCAAGGCACTGTGCCTGCAGGCAACTGTTCTGCCACTGAGCTGCACCTCTGAGCCCTGCTATCTTTCTCTCATCGCCTTTCTTTAGAGGTTTCGCTCCATCTATGTGCATTGAATGACAGATGACAAATTATATCATTTTACTCAAGTTGTACTTCAGTATTCTAAAGAGTGCCCCCAAAAGACATTTTAAGTTTCTGGAGAACATTGAAGAATAGGGTAAATCATGATGTGGAGATTTTTCAGATCCTCAAATGGTGAGTTCCAAGTTGTACAGGTCAGTTGTAGGGGATGGGGTCCCAATGGCTGCCAGGTGGAAATAAATAGCATGCATTTGGCCTCCTCCTCTCTTAATCTTGGTCACTTTCTGAAACAACAGCAGGATGCCTGTATTAAAAATAAAAATAGAGGGTGATGGTTTAATCACAATTTATTCTTTCCTGGTTTTATTTGTGGAAAATAGGCTGCACAGCGGGCCTCTTCGTCCTCACCCAAACCGAGTGAAACATCCTGTTCTTTCTCGTCCCTGGAAAATACAATAAAGACGCCCAGCAGCGGTTCTTCCTCGGGATCTAAGGAAAGACAGTCCTGGCTGGACATTGTGAACAGCTCACCTGCAGCTGGAGATGTGGGACACGCCCTTGCCTTTGCCATGCAGGTCCACGCACCTGCGCCCTCGGAGGCTCCCAGTTGCAAGGCCCCGGACACCAGCTTCGTCACATCTGAGAGTGGGTTTTTGAACTCTTTGTCTAGTGATGACACTTCTTCATTGAGTAGCAATCAAGATCATCTCACTGTACCAGACAAGCCTGCTGGATCAAGGGTGATGGATAGAGGTAAACCAAGAAAGTATTTACTCCTCTTTAGAGAATTTGTGTGTGCGTGTGTGTGTGTGTGACTCTAATGTGAATTTGTAACAAGAATGCTCAAACTCATGAATGGCGATTTAAATTTGGTGGTCAAGTGGGGCCAACCCTGGTGCTGCTTGGGTAGTTTGCCTGTGAAAACTTCCATTGCCAGGCCACTAATGACCTTCTCTAAGTGTCATTAACCAAAAGCTTAAAACTGAGACATGTGGTCATAAAATAACATCTTTCCACCATTTGAGGAAGAGCTTGCTTCTGTTTTTGGTTCCATGCTCTGGAGCTCATGATAATTAAGTGGGGAGGAACGGAGGGGTGAAGATCGGACGGTAGGGATTGAAAGAGGAGACTCATGCTGGCCTTGGACTCGGACCTGCTGTTGTTTGGATCAAGGATTGGACTTAATTGTGTCTCCTTGGAAGTGTAAAATTGAGGTCAGTGGTGCAAGTGAAAAAGAGGTACATTTAGGTTCAGCGTAAGAATCTCCTTTTTGATCTTGTGAGCTGTCCTGTAGAGAGTGGGATCCTTGGAAGTTAGAGCATCCTTGTCTTTGGAGGTGTTTCCTCATTCTGAGAGAACCATTTTCATTGACTATTGATCACAAATTGCATACTGATGGCAATTTTTATTCTTACGATGTCATGAAGAGAAAATGTAGGTATCTTGATCTAGAGGACCTCAAATTTGATGCTTAGAAGATCCTTTCAGATAGAGGATTGGGACTGAAAAAAATAATTAAGAGTACTACATTTATTGCGGCTATTATTTTCCTACTAAAAACTCTTCTTCGATCTATGAGTAAAACTAAAAAAGTTTCCGACACCTCCCTCCCACTCACCCCCGCGTAATGAGCATAGTTTCCAAAGCACCATAGATACTAAAATTCCATTTAGAGAACTTCCCGAGAGATAAGCCTGCAGATGGAGAGTTTTCCTTTAGGATCCATAGCCTGAGAGTCATGGGAAGATGAGTGTGGTTCTTGTCCCTAAATGCCATCCTGGGAATGCATGTTCTGCAGAGCCTGGTAGGGCATCAATAGTTCTTTTAATCTAAGAAGGAAGAAACCAGGGGTTATTTAGTTTTGAATTACATGCAGAGTGACCAACAAAATCTGGTGCTTCTTGGAACAGCTTGAGGTGAATGTGCTCTCTCAAAAGAGAGGAAGAGAAAATGAAAGTGTTTTTCCCTCACTGATTTGTTGGCAGTTCCTTACTATATGTTACAGAATTTTTGCTGATGATTTTCTCCCGCTGCTGAGGATTTGGTCAAATTCCCAAAAGAACTGAACCAAATAAAGTCATCTCTATGGAAACAGCAACCCAGCTTTTGCTTGTATTTCCGATGACTTGCTGTTGAGTAATCAAATTGTGCATTGTGTATTTTCTTAATGTTGTTTGTATGTTGGAGAAGAAGGTTGCTTTTCATTCTTGTGACTTCCAAAAAATATTGGTTTTGAATTGCCAGCGTGAAAAAAAAAGTCCTGGAATTTCTGTGTCTGAAATACTGCTCAGGGTGTTTTTATATCAGGGATTGGATTTTCATACATGGTCCAGAAACTTAAAATTTTAGATGAACAATTCCCAGTCTCAGGATGTGTTTGCTGGAGAAAGAGGTTTTTATCCTAGAAAAGATGTTTGAAGGTTAATAACTGAGTCCTGAAACAAGCAGACAGCATGTATTATAGCCTTTCTTTTATTTAAACAATGAAAGAAATATTTTGCAGTTGGTATGCAATTAAAATTGTGCTTGCTCGAATATGATACTGAATTTAAATCTCCTTTGAGACATTTCTCCCTGTAGTGAAAGCTATTAAAAAAAGAGAGTGTTAATTGCATCATATTGCTTTTCTACTCTGCAGAGTTTGACTTGGAGAGCTCTAGGGATGCATCATGGTCTTTCCACAAAGCATAGCGGGAAAGAGGTCATGAGGTTAATGGAGTATGCCTCTCATCTTAGCGTCTCTCTGTGGTCTGCCTTTCTTTTTTGAGGGGTATTTTGGCCAGTGACGTGCCTGTGGTGGTGCATCACGTGGTGCATCTCTGCATACATGTGTACGACGTGTGCTACCTGTGGACAATGTGGAGGCAAGGTCGCTCTCACTCAGTGAGGAGGAACCATAACCCAGATGCTGAAAAGCTGCAGGTTAACCGATAAGACTAAAGCCCAATGGATGCAGATCCGTTGCCAACTGCAAGTACAGCCAGCATCAATCCGGGAGTCATGTTGATTACAAACCGAATAAAAAGCACTGTTAATGAAGAGACAGGCATTGTAGAGCATGCACACCATCTCTGAGCCAGATTTCAGGATCTGATGGATGGTAGAAAAAATCATACACAGTCTGAGTGTGGACAGTACAGATGCTACATTATTTTAGCTGGCTGTTTTGAATGTTGCTGTTGGAATTATGTGGTATGCCTCCTCAGGAAACAAAGAGATAAAAAAATAAGCCCCATACTGAGCTAGACTCATTTTAACATTATTATTATTATTATTTAGTACCTAATATGTACTCATGTACTTTGTGCTAACGCAAATCCAAAGATGAGCAGGATATGGTTTCTATTCTAAAAGACTTCTAAAAGTCTAATGGAGTGCATGGGAGGAGTCAGTCATATCTCACACAAGAAATCAGAGTAAAATGGATGCCACCAGGGAGCTAGCTACAGGCAGAACACCCCACGGTGGTCACACCTACGGGGGAGGATCTGCGTATAGAAAGGGAGACACAGGCAAGGAGGACCGAAAGGGAATTCTGGTGATATTGAATGCTGAACAAGGTGTTAGTGAATTATAATATATAATTGATAATCATATCAAATTAAGGTAATCATATAATAAAAGCTGTGATTTTAGCTGTAGGATATAGGGCAGAATAGAATAAGAGGACACAGTGACCAAATAGAGCTAGGAAGCTTCTGTGCCCTATCAGGTGAAGACTGGTCATGGTCTGGGCATCTTTAGAACTTAATTTAGTCCCTAAAATATTTCATAGTGTTCCTGTGTTCTGAAGTATAATTTGAAAAGTGATCTTGAAATGGAAATGAATATTTAAAACCATGACAATCTTGTCTAAACGGTCATTGGCCTCAACAGCATGGACCTCAGGCATGGAAGGTTCACCACTGCTATCATTGTTCCCATGTCAAGTGGCTGAAGATCCCCATGAGTTGTCACAAAAGCTGAATAAGTTGCCTATCAGTTTGTGCAATCTAAACAGGTCATTTGAAGTCCGGCAGACTTTTTATCTTAGCATCTTTTGTTGCTGTTGTTCTTAGGTTCTACAACTTTTCCCGAGACAGGGACTTAGGAGTGAGGGGTTGTGGGAACTCAGTGGAGCAAGGGTTTTGAAGCTGCTGACTAGTGAGATCCAGACTCAGAGGCATGCATACTGAAATCACAGGTAGGAAGAAGTAGGAGGGGTCAAAGAGCTGGAGGTCATGACTAAAGGTGAAAGATCAATATGTTCAGAAGAGAGAAAATGTGGTTAAGGTAAAAGAAGATTGTTGTACTCAGAAGGAAGTAAATTTAGAGTTGACATTTTAGATGTAAACAGTTCTAAGAACAGAGAAAGGGCACTAAATGAAGTGCTCTGGGTGTCAGGAGCACTAGATGTACCTCTGCTTGTGGCCATAGGACCTCTGCTGGGAATAGCAAGTTCATTCCAGATGGAAACCATGCCTGCCATGACAAAACAAGGCTTGAAGTCCACCTTTCTCATTCACTGTTACCAGAATTGTGTTTTATCAATATTTTCTGTCAAGTAGTTACATTTGTATAGAGTACAGGGAAAACACTGTCTTTTGATATACACAATTGTACCTCTGCACATGATGTCTGTCTTGCATTTTTATTTTCAGACATTCTGTCATTTATTTTTCTTGCTCTGGCTTTGCCTGCATGCAATACTCATATAAATGGTGGTTATGGGCATTTTTGTGGTGTGCTTGATCTCAAAGGGAAAGTTTTCAGTGTTTCCCCACTACCACAAACTTAGAAATAAGTATTTTGTTTTCACCTCTACTTTTGAGTGAAGAAACTGGGGCTTACCATGGTTGGCAAATTGCTTAAAATGATCATGCAACTATATAAGCGTGAAGGTGTATTTGGAATGGAATTCTTTTTGACTCCAGAGCCTGAGATTTTAGTCACCTAAATACCAAAGAATATTCAAAATAAATAATCAGCAGGACACAGCATTAAGTTAAACAGATGAATCAAGTCACATATAGCAGAGTAATTTCCCTCTTTTGACAATCATTCTGTCATGTCTTTCTGTAATTACTAGTGAAGGAGTGCAGGTCAACAAGCAATAGGAACAGAAGCATTAAATACTACTATGACATTTCAGGGTATGGGAACTTCATTCATTCAAAAATACCTATCAAGTGCCTCTTCCACACCAAGTGCTGGGCTGTGCACTGGGAAAAGAAGTGAACAAAAGGTAAAACAAACACTCTTGTAATGCTGATGGTGAGGGAGAGACTGGTAGGGAAATAATAGGAGCTGACAGGTAAATACATAATGTCTCCAGTTGTTTGTAAGAGCCATGATTTTTATCAAGAGGGTGGGTGTGGGTTTAGAGAGAGACTGAGCTGAGGTGGAACACAAGGTCAGAGGTGTTATTTTTACATCAGTGGTCATGGGAAGTCTCGCTGATAAGTTGACATCTGAGCAAAAATCCATGGAGGGGAGAGGAGAGCCCAGCTGACACCCCGGGGAGAGGCTTCCAGGTACAGTGTGCACCAAGTGCAGGGGCTCTGCAGTGAAACTGCCTGACTTTTATTTTGAAAGCATCACTTGGCTCCTTGGTGGAGAGCAGACCCCAGGACACTGGCCCAGACCACACCTCCAGCCCAGTGGCCAGTGAGGAAGTGCCATCCAGGTGCAGGTGAGAGGCATAGAGTGGTGCCTAACCCTGAACACCAGCGAGGGAGGTGGGTGAGGTCAGGTGCTATGTGTACTTCAAGGAGAGATGGTGGGATTTGCTGATGTGAGAGTAGAAAGAGGAGTTGAAGATGATTTCAAGGATTGTGGCCTGAATGATGAAGAGAATGGAGTTGCCATTTCTTGACATGGGAAAGACCTTCTGGTTGAAGGTATAGATCAAGAATTTGAGTTGGGCGCAGGGGTGCACACCTGTAATCTCAGCTGCTCGGGAAGCTGAGACAGGAGGATTCTGAATTCAAAGCCAGCCTTAGCAACTTAGCGAGGCCCTAAGCAATTCAGTGAGACTCTGTCTCAAAAAATTAAATATAAAAAAAGAGGTGGGGACGTGGCTCAATGGTTAAGCTCCCCTGGGTTCAATACCCAGTAACCACCTCCCTCTCCCCGCCAAAAAAAGAATTGGCTTTGTATATGCCAGGTTGAAATGTGCCACAGAAATTCAGGTGAAAAAGTCAAGTGAGGGTGGATATGCGAGTCTGGAATTCAGAGGAGGTCCTGTAGATACAAATGCTTTATCTCTGGTCTTTGGATTGTATTTGAAGAGTGGGGCTCATCCACAGGATAGTGAGAAGAGGAGTCAGAGTGATGAGCTCTGTGGTGCCCTGGTAGTGTTCAGACTGCCAAGGGCACTTAGAAGTGCCTGTTAAGGGCAGGAACCAAAAGATCGTGTGCTAGAGGCTCAGTCAGGAGACACGTCAACGTGTTAGGTGCTGCTAAAAAGCCAAGTGCATAAGGATTACTCGAACATTACGAAACTGGGGAAATCATAAAATGGAACTTGACCCTGTGTGTCCAAAACAATCTGACATATGCTTTGTGTTAAAATCAAAACCAATGGATAGCAATTTTATGACCCTGTTTATCAAGATGTTACTTTATCCATTCAAATGAAGGCTTCACTGTGTGAAGAGGCACTGAACAGATTTTCGAAGTTTGGGGATAGGTAATGGCATCTTTGACCAGCCACAATCTAAACCTTAACCTTTTGCCATGAAAATGTGAAATTCCTGTTAGAAATATTTTCTAGAAGAGGGCAGGGGTATGAAAGATGGTGGAATGAGACAGACATCATTACCCTATGTACATGTATGATTACACAAATGGTATGAATCTGCATTGTGCACAACCATAGAACGAAAAGTTGTACCCCATTTGTGTACAATGAATCAAAATGCAGTCTGTGAAAATAAAAAACAAAACAATAAAAAATTAATATTTTCTAAGTATTGGAAAGGTACATGGTACGCATTTTTCTGTTTAGAATTAAGCACCATTTGACACGAAGTACCTGGAAACTTGAGCACCCAAAGGCCATGATTATCAGTGAAACTGAACTTCTTCCCAAAGTTTTGTCCATTTTTTAAAATTTTCTATAAATGTACTATTCATTCATTTTTATACTTTTAATTGGCTTCGTTCTGACTTTTAGGAGCCATCTACTTTTTTTATGAGTACTTGTTATATTATGTATATTATGAATGTTTTTCTTTATTACTTTTCTTAAAATTTATTTTTAGTGCCTTTGGTCCACCTTTCTAGAATATTTTGTTATTCCACACAGCACTGCTCTTCTTGGTACTGTCTTCTAGGTAATCTTTGAATTTAATATTTAAACTTTATTCAGGGTATCATGTTTAGATTTTGGTTACTATTTCCTTGAACATGTGGATTAATTTGTCAGTAGGTACTATCTTTAAAGCATTCAGCCCAGGAACATGGTATATCTACCTATTTAGGTCATGAGACACAAGTAATGATGGGTCGTGCTAGATTGTAATTATAAAGATAAGGACAAGAAAACCCCATCTTTCAAAGGCCCTGATCTGCTCCAGACCTTCAGTTTCTTCCTTCCTCTTGCCTCACTGCTGTTGGTTTGAAGGGCTCTGTGCTTCATCTCTTTTCTCCTTCTGCATCTTCCATTTCCATCTTTTCTGCTCACCTGCTCCCATCACAATGTTTGCTGGAACTAGCAGATTATGGAGCCAAGCTGATGTAGTTATCTATGGTACATTGGATTTGTACCCCTTGGTTAAGTCATTTTTAGACACCCCCCCCATTTCTATTCCATTTAACCTCCACCTCATAAATGTATTCTTAAAATAAAAATTAAAAAAAACCCTGACCGAATCTCTTTTTTGAGTGCTTGCCAATGTGTGTGTGTGTGTGTTTTTTTTTCTTCCCTTGAGATGTGACAGATGTGGAAATCTGGTGTCTCTTTAAATATTCCATTTTATCCTGGGTGCTCATATATTGGATAATAAAATTTAAAAGCAAATGAAACATTTGTTTTAAGAAGGCAAAGCTGCTTATCAGATGGTTGAGCAGCAGATTCAACCTAAGACGACTTCAGAAAGTCTCTGCCTCCGGCTACAATGTTAACAACACAGAGCGACATTAAAGATCACCTGGTAGACCAGGTGTGCTCTTGTCCATAAAAGCAAGAATACGTAGGAGAGTGCCGCGTTGTCCTAAAGAACAGGATGATCACACAGGAGAAGACAGGCTCTGGTGGAGAAGGTCAGACAAATAGAGAGGAACGAGGGGAGTCAGTGAAGCCACCCTTGTCTAAGACTCCCAAGAGCACAAGTGAAGTGCGGCTTTGTGCATTTGTACATCCTGCTCTCTCTCTGAGTTCTTACCATCGGTTTGATTTCTCTCCCGTGGCATTTCCTTTACCTGCCATTTCTTAATCTCTTTCCCAGCTAGTGTTCCCCTGCCTCTGCCTCCTCCTTTTCTGAGCACTGGCTCCTTTGTTGAGTGCAAGGCTGCTGCCATGCACCCATGTAATTATATTCAGGTTCTTTCTCTCCAGCTGCCCAGTTCAAATCTGAAGGTCTGGCTTGTGTCCTGGGTTGCTGACCAGCTCATGAGTCTCCAGTCCTGGGGTCTAGTGCCCTGTGGTCTTGGGGGAACTGAGTTTAGGCACAAAACCTGGGCCCCTCAGTAGAGCCCCAGCAGAGGCCCTGAGTGGGCGTTTTTCCTCTGGGGCAGGGAAGAGCAAGCAGGGTCTGAGCCACGGCCTGTCCAGGCCTCTGGTTACCATCTCAGGGGCTATAGACGGCCTGATTTGAAACATATTGTCTTCATGGAGTTTTATGCAAAAGAATCTGCCACAGATAGATTTACGAGATAAGATAGTGTTTAAGGACACTAGCTTTGGGTTCATAACCTAGTTTGTCTCTTTGTGACTTGGGTCAAGGCTGAGATCTCCATCTCTATGTCAGGGTAAGGATACTTTCCTTTCAGGGTTGTTGAAAGATTTGGAGATAATGTTGGTTTAGAAGTTAACACTGTGCCCGTTACACATGAAACTCTGCTCACAACACTTGCAGAAGCAAATTCCTCCCTCAGAGTTATACTGTGCCCCTGTGGTTGGTCATTGGTGTCCCTTTATTAAAACAAGTTATCCAAATTTATTCTTAGCTGTGTAATTTCAATCTGTCATTATGATTTCAAGTCTGGCTATGTTGATGTCGTCCAAATCTCTAAGTAGAGAAGCACTGTGAAATTCTTTCGATCTGTTGGCCTCAGGTCCCATATTAAATGACATTTGTAAAGTCTTAAAAGCTATGCAGAATGTCCCAATGACTGCATGTTGTTTTCTTCCTTTTGAGATGAGTGGTCTGTTTGAGACAGGTGGTAGTTTTGTTCTGAAATACTTAGAACCTTACATATGAACCAGGCAATACCATTTTCTACCTGGAACTTTCCAAATATTCCACAGTTGAGGACTAAAATTATTTTCCTTGGGATGTCATTTAGACTTTCCCAATCGCTGCATGAACTCCTTTCAAACCCTGATATGAAATCTGGCAGTGAATCCTCTCCTGTTCCTGAAGTCAGCTTTTATGTTCTAAGCAGAAAGTAAACAGCCACATTCTAGAAAGCACAAGAAGGACCAAAAATAAGACAGTGGGGGAGGCAAAGTTGAGAATACAGCATTTCAGGAGATAATCTGCATACAGTGTTCCACAGCCATTAAAGGCTGGGCCTGAGCAGGCCTGTCCTGTCAGTAGCAGACGAAAGGCTGGGTACGTGGGAGGATGAGGAGAGAGCTGCACACTCATTTGGCATAATTTTGGAAAGGAATGTACTTCTAACCATTAGTTAAAAATGTTTTGTTTCATTTGTTAATATCACTAAGAAGGAACTTGTTTAAAAATATATATATATATGGAAGGAAGTTTTTTAAAAACATTATTTTACTTAATATTCCCTTTCTTGGACTAGAGAACTAACCCAAGTTTGGAGACAGTTATGAATCTGACCATTTGAGACATTCTGAGCGAGTCTAACAGATATAAAGTTCATGGAAATTGGCCTCAACCACTCAACATACAAGGTGTTCATTCTTTCAAGCAGGGATTCTGTTTCTTTGAGCAAAGATTCTTTTCTTCTTTTAAAATTAGGACATGACACAGATAAAATAAACTTGCTAGCTGTAACTTCAGTCCCTTTCTCTTTCAATGAGTCGAGGCTGATATTGCATGAAAAATTGCTAACTGATAGCCTAGCCGTGCCAGTCAGAGTATGTTTATGGGCCAGCAGTTCCAGCATCACCTAGGAGCTTGTAAAAGATTGAGACTCTAAGTGCCATCCCATGGTGACTGAAGCAGAATCTGCATTTTAACAAGTTCCCTAGGAGATGGTTTGCCTGTTAAATTTGGAAGACACTGGTCTAGAAACTCATGGGCCTGTATCTTGTGGAATGGAACTTTGATTTCTTAACTCCATCAGTGATTTGTGTTTTGGAAAAAAAATCACTCACTCTTTTTTCCAAAATCTTCATTTTCTCACCCACAAAATAATAATAGCTTTTATCTTCTTAAACAAGCCCTTGTGAGGTGAGATGAGATGGACCATCGAGTGCATGCTCTGGCAGTGGGAATCAAAGTCCTGCTATTTTATGTGGGAAAATTGAAATAGGCACTTGAGAGGAAGGGTAAATATTCCCTGGGAACAATTCACTGTCAGACAAAATTCATTTATTTTGCTTCAGGAGACAAAGGAGGTGGAAATAATTAACTTGGCTTCCATTTCTAATGGGAGAGTTTCGAGTAGTCTTTTCCACCAATCATTTTTTCTTGCTCTTTCTAATATGGTAAGATAAGAAAAATAAGCTAGTGCTTTCTAGTATGAAATTATAATTTAGAAAAATATTTACATAACAATGGAATGGAGATTCCAAATATTGTTTTACAGAGAAACCTTTTCGAGGTACAAAAGTAGCCAGAGAGGGTTACCCAGCCTGCCAGCACTGGTCTTGGTATGGCAGTGCGCAAAGGACTCTCCCCTCTGCGTAAGGCCAGGCTGTGTTTTTTTCTTTTGCCAAAAGAGAAATTTGTACCCTTTGGGTCCTTTACTATCCTAAGATTCTATTCTTCCCTTCTCCTATTGTTTTTGGATGTTTATAGCCCTGTGAAGACCTGAGCACAAGCCATGAGCAACAGTTAAAGCAAATTTAAGCCCCTGGCTGGGTCGTGGACTTGGTTGGATCACAGGTGTGTTCCCAGTATTGATGGTCTCCATCTCAAATGATGACGCATGTGCATGCGTGCTCACACACACACACACACACACACACACAGAACAACAAGGGTATCTTCTTGACTCTTAACATCACCATTTATAATGGTAGTTTTCTTATGTCTGTGGGTGAATTGGAATCAGGTTATTAGAGGTGAGGGGGATAGTGTTTCTGCCTCAGCCTTCCTCTGAGAAGGAAGAACTCCTAGTAGTTTGTCTTTTTTCTCCTCATTTCCCTGTCAGGTTTAAGCTTACATGAACATAGTTGCTCTTTATTATCTTGTTTTTGGTTGAATTAAAATAGAATGTGTCTTTTCAACATTAGATACGAATTTTAGGTGAATTCTGTATTAAATTTCAGTAACTCATGCAAGTTTACTTTATCTTTGTTCATTTGAAAACTCAATTATTTCTTGGAGAATCTAGTTACACACACACACACACACACACACACAAATATCCTCATGGATAATGACCTAAAGTTTAAGTTGGAGAAAGGAATTGGGGAGGGGTAGAAATACAGCTTCTTATATTTTTAACATAAAATAAAATATATTTTATTTTAAATACATTAAATAATATTAGAATTATCCAATAAAGGAATCCTATTTATTTTTCATTTAGAAAATAAGTTCAATGCCATGATTCCAATATTATTGTTTTCATTTTTCCTGATTTAAAATCAATTGAGTCAGATATATCATCTTTATATAATAATTATTACCCTGACATACCTATAAACTAAATGATTAGTAAAAAATAGTTTTGTTTTCTTTACGACCAGGCCAGGATGGAGCTGCTCGGTGATCACAGATTAGGTCATACATATTGATAGCATTATGGGTGATTTAGTATTTCATTTGTTTAAATTTTATATACGTGTAAAACCTTATTTAAAATGCTGTGGAATTGAAAACTATGTACTTAGACTTTATTCCAAGTAGCATCCTACCTGGCTGGCTAGCTATGTATTTTAAAATAAAGGCCATGTGAGATTATGGTGTCCTTGTTTGTCTGAAACCTCCAAACTCTCAATCCTAATAATGTCTCTTCTGCAAATAAGATGTCTTTCCCTTTAATTTTCTTAAGACTTTTTAATGTCTCCAGTTACCCAGAACTGTTGTGTGCTTACAATTTCTGTTGTGGACATATTATCAGGTATCTGACAACCTCAGAAAAGCCTACATTTTTTACAGCTGTTTAGAGATATATTTCACATTCCATAAAATGCATGCATAGAGATACAGTTCAGTAGTTTTTAGTATACTCACAGAGCTATGCAACTGTCACCACAATTTAATTCGAGAACATTTTCAGCACCACCAAGACACCTCTACAGCATTAGCTGTCATCCTCATCCCTCCTTGCCTCCTCCCCAGCCCCAGGCAGCTTCTGTCCTCCCTCCTGTCTCTGTGGATTTGCCTCTGCTGAATGTTTCATGTAAGTGGAATCATACAATATACGGTCTTTTGTGATTGGCTACTTTTGACTGGCATAATGATTCCAAGGTTCGTTCATGTTGCAGCATTGGGGTGATTTAGCATTTCATTTCTTTTAATGACTGAATAATATTCCCTTAGGCATATGCTACATTTTGATTATCCATTCATCGGTTGATGAATGTTTAGGCTCCTCCCACTCTTCACCTATTATGCATAATGCCCTGTGAGCATCCATGAGCAATTGTGTGAACATGTTTCTTATCATCTCCAGATATAGATCAGAGTGGAATTGCAGGGTCACATGGTAACTCTGTGTTTAGGATTTTGAGGAATGGTCACTCTGTTTTCCAAAGCGGCAGTTCCATTTTACATCTATACTAGCAACCCATGAGGATTTCAATTTCTCCACATCTTTGACCACACTTAATGTTTGTTCTTTTTTATTTTAGCCACCCTTGTGGGTGTGAAGCTGCATCTCGTTGTGGTTTAGATTTGCATTTCTCCATTGATCAGTGGAGTGGAGCCTCTTTTCATGTCCTTGCAGACAAAGGTCTGCTTTTGGGGTTTGCTCCTTGCCTGAGCCACAAAGCCTCATCATCTTCAGACACAGTTTTAAAAATGTCTTCTCCCTTACTTGAGACTGTTTTGTTAGAGAACAAAGAGGTTGTGCTGTTCAGTACGTTAAGTCAGTGACAAAGTTAATCCACCATCTTTGCTCTTCATTTTATAAGACTGTTGGGAACACTCATGGTGACTTTCTGGGGTTGGTGGGGGAAAACTAATTCTTGCTTAAGGATTTCTAATCTTAGTGGAGTAAATTGTAAAGTGAATGAAGTCTTCTTGATTCTGGGCTTGCACAGTGCTTCTCTCTTCTCCTTGGAGAGCCTGTTTTGTTCAGTTTCTCTTGAGACCATACTTATGTAGGGCTCTCAAGTTTGTCATCAGCACAGGATGTAAAACAGATGAGCACTAAAGAGGACATGGTGGAAAAAGAAATCTAGCTGTGGCTGTTTCCCAGAATTATTTTCAAGGAATGAAAGAATGAATGTTTGAAATTCTGTGTGAGAAATTCAAGCCACATCAAGAGGTGATTTTCTTTGGGTAACCCAGGCATCATCGGAGGCCTGTACGGCTATAGAGGATTGAATCCCGTACCCAGAGTAGCTTAACCAGGGTGACAGATTGGCTCCCCCAGGCTGAGAGGGCAACAGTGGCCTCATCAAAAACCCTGTCTCAGAATGGATTAGCTCCATTGTTCTTGGGATGCCACCTGGAGACTTCTGTCACCATGGCATTCTATTTAAGAAAGAAAAGGGATGTTTCTCTGACACCCACAAAACAAAGTCCTGGAACTGAGTCTTCCTGGACCCCTTGGCCTGACCTGAGTCATCGACTGTGACCAGCACTGTGGGCTGCCATGGCTTAGTCTAGTCACTTCATGTGGGCTGGGGAGGGGAAGGCATGGTCAAAAAGGAGGAGAGTGTGTGCAGAGTGACGAATGCCCACTCTGCTCACAACTACAGACCGCAGGTGGGCGTCTTTCTCAAAGGGCAGTGCTGAGAAGGACCCCCAGCAGCCATTCAAGGCCATGGTGTTCACAGTTGAGAGTGGGTATTAGCTTGCAGGGCTAGCCTCTTCTGCCTTGTTTTTTAGAAGCAGATGGTTTACCTAGTTTCACAGGTCCGAAGCTGGAGAGGAATTTTGTACTGGAATCTCACCAGTACCTGACTTTGCTTTCATTTGGATGAGATTTTGCTGTTCAAGTTGATGTTGGTGTGGGTACTTTAGGAGATATTGAACTGGAAGGAGGGTATTTGTCAGGTGAGGAGGATGTGAATTTTGATGGTGTAGCAACTGGACTCCTACACTGAATTATGTCCCACCCAAACTCATGCTGCATCCTAATTGCCTCTCCCCCAGTATGTCAGAATGTGACCTTATTGAGAAATGTTGTTGCACTTGCAAGTAATTAAAATGAGGGCGTTATGGTGAACCCTTAATCCAATATGGCTGGCGTCTTTATTAAAAGGGAGGTTTGGACAGAGTGACTTGCAGGCAGGGAAGACACCATGTGGACTGGAATTTAGCTGCCACAAACTGAGGAACCACCAGAGTCTGGAAAAGAGCTGGAACAGTTCCTTCTCCAGGGCTTTCCAAGACAGCATGGCTTAGACAAGAAGAAACCATTTTCTTAAGAGTTCTGGAGCTAAGTCTGAGATAAGGTTTCGACAGAGCCATACTTGGGACCACAGCGTCTAATGTTCTCTCCTTGTTTTGACTAGTTTTATTGTTATTTCTTTTTTTTTTTTCAATAGAAGAAACCAAAGCACCTGAAGATGATGAAATGGAGAAACTTTACAAATCATTAGAGCAAGCGAGTCTGTCTCCTCTTGGGGACCGCCGGCCTTCAACCAAAAAGGAGTTGAGAAAGTCCTTTGTTAAACGGTGCAAGAATCCATCCATCAATGAGAAACTGCACAAAATTCGAACCTTGAATAGCACATTAAAGGTAAGACAGTTTCAGACTGGCTGAACTCTGTGGATGTGAACCGAGGAACGACTGCTCTGCAGAGATTCATGCTAGTAACAGCATGTGTGCATGGGTGGAGGCAAGGGCAGTAAATATGATCTTCAGAGGGTGAGGTGACCCTGGACATCCTCAGTCACTAGGACATTCATACAGTGGCACCCATAGCGGTTTTCCACAGTAGGCCCTCATTTGACTTTCACTCTAATATCAGATTTCTAATTTTGAGCTCTGAGATGGCAAGGACCACGTGTCATTTGTTTTTGTAGCTGAGCACAGTACCTGGCTCAGTAACTGTTGCCTGCAGATGGAGAGCATCAGCGGGTTAGAATAGCAGTAACGTGAATCAGCTCTTGGGTTTTCACCTGATTCATTTGAGGGGTGCCACTCTTCCGTGCTATATCTGGGAGAAAAGTCCTCATTTTTAGGTACAGCAAAGACTTTCAGCTGTAGGACTTGCAGCCAAATGAAACTGTGAGAGCCCAGCAGTGAGTAGAAGACATCTTGTGGTAATAGAGTAGCAGATGTTTTCACAATGGGAGAGAGGCACCATGTACAGGATGTACTGAAGCTATTTTCAGGGTCTCCCATAACTAAAATGCTTCTTTATAACAAAAGCATCCCGTTTTCACATTTAGATTATAACATGAGCAGGAGAAAGCCAGGATACTTTGTAAAATAGTCCTAAATTAGCAGAAGATTTATAGATTCTGAAAAGCCTTGATAGGTCCTGCATTTAATTCTGTTTTGCTCATGTCCTTTTGCATTAAGAATTTGAGTCCTTTTCTGGGAAGAAATGTCATCTATCAAAAGAACAAGGCTACAAAGACATGGCTGAATGGCTCTTGTTAGTCAGATATTCCAGTAAGTCAATAGCAAGTCAATAGCACCTAAAGGCTGCAGAAATGAGGCTGGAAAAGAAAAGGAAAAGTGTATTTTTAATTATATAAAGAAACTCCAAGTGCAGAGAAATTCCCTAATCCAAAATGATGGAAATATATCACTAGCATTCATTCCATGGTGTGAACAGAATTGATGAATGTGGTGAGTCACTCAGTGTAATTTGCCGTGGGATTTTGGAATTTTACTGTCTGTTTGCCTTTGTCTGCAAAAACTGAGATGGGTAAGTAACTTTTCATCGAACAACATTTCCTGAATCATACTGTGTGCTGGGAACTATTCTAGGTCACTGTGACCATAGAGTGGAAACAGAGAGAAAAATACATAGTTAAAATTCAGTATGCTGTGACTGCAGTGGACATGATCTTGGAGGGCTTGGTTGCTCAGAGAAGGGAATGATTGACTGTCAGGTCAGTGAATGACAACTGGTCAGTGATGAGAGATGAAGACTCCCAGGAAGGAAAGGGAGGGCCTTCCAGGAAGTGCAGTGTCTACCAGTGGAAGACACACTGCTGCCCACGTTGGGAGAAATAGGAGGCAGAGGCTAAGGAGAGCTGGGCAGCGTGAACTGTTGCAGGAGAGACTGTGGCCTCTGAATTTGTGTAGAGCAATGGACTAAAGATGTCAGACCTTCACAGGGCCATGCACCAACCAAAGAACCACAGGGCCCTCTGTGACTGTTGGCTTTTTGTGCATTATGGTCACATCATAGATGAATTCACCAACTGTGTCTTTTCTCCCAGCATATTACTAGGTAATCTGTTGCTAGGTAGCAAATTACCCCCAAACTTAGCAACTTCAACAATGAGCATTTACCATTTCAGACTTGCTGTGGTTTTGGAATTGGGGGACGGCTTGGACAAGCTTCTGCATCTGTGAATAAACGTGGCTATGAGGATATGACTAAGGTGTCTGGCTGGGGCCGTGTTCATTTCTCCCCTGGGAAGGATCTGCTTCTAAGTTCTCTTTTGGTTGTTGGCAGGATTCAGTTCTTTGCAGGTTGTTGGACTGAGGGTCTCTGTTGCTCTCTGGCTGTTGGTTCCTTGCCAGATGGGCTCCTTCATAGGAAACTCACAGCTTAGAAGTTGGCTTCCCTCAGAGTGAGCAAGACAGCAAGAGTGAATGAGCAACATGAGTTAGAACCCACTCTCAGAGTGTCATCACATTATTTCTGTAGTATTCTCTTTAGTAGAAAACTATGTCATTAGGTAGGCCCATACTCAAGAAGGGGATTACACAAGGAAATGAATGTCAGGACTCAGGAACTTTAGGGTGCATTTTAGGGTTGCCTCCCATGGCCAGCTGAACTGCCCATTGTTTACTTGAGGAGAGCAGCCCTTTCCATAGATCTCTTAGATCTTGTGGAGCTGCAGCACTGGGTGCTGATGAAAGTAACCCATGCCATGTGGACCTGTCAAGGTCAGGAGATGTAGGATAGGACGATGTGGAAATTGACTTGGTGGAAAACAAATAGCAAACAAAATGAAGCACATCAGCTTATCCAATGGGGAAGATAAATCGGCATTCATGTTTATTCGTGTTGCAAAACTATAATAGTAATTATTTTTAAGCTATTATTAAAATTCAAAGCAGGTAGGGTAGCAGTTGCCTTTGAGGGAAGGGAGGATTTGGCTGGGAGGGGGCCCAAGGGGAGCTTCAGAAGTGCTGGGTAAGGGTTCTCTTTTGACCTTTGTGATGGCTGCGTGGATATGGTTATGTTGCGATCATTCATTGAGCACTAACCTTTCTCTCTCTGCACTTCTCTCTTTGTATGTGGCTCTACAATAAAATGTTGGTTTAAAAAATACTCCAAGGGGCTGGGGTTGTGGCTCGGTGGTAGAGCGCTTGCCTAGCACATCTGAGGCACTGGGTTCCATCCTCGGCACTACATAAAAAATAGATAAATAAAATAAAGTTTAAAAAGTGCTTTAAAAAAACACTTCAAACCTGGAATGGAGTGAGACATCGGCAGCCATTTCATGCAGAAACAAAGAAATGTTGTACTAATAATGTTTATGTTAGTAATAGGTACATTCCATAAATAAAGAAAAATCCCTGTACTGGGACTGTATTGGAATGAATGCTCTTTGGGGAAATTCTTGCAAGTTGAGTAAACTGTTATGTCATATACTAAGTGGAGATCTTTTGGAATTTCTGATAGCTCAACATTTACAGACTTGAGTGAGCCTGCCTTTATTTTAGTGACTAATTATTTATGAATGATTAATAGAGTGATTAGTGGGTCTAAGTGAAACCCTCTCAGAGTTCCTCTGGCCTGTTTGAGAAGGAATGAGCCCTGTCTTCCCTGGAACGGTTCTGACAGGCACAGTTCCAGTGTGCTTAGATCTGGAGGCCAACTGTGAACTGAATATTTGGACTAAAACCAGAAAGTCCACCTTCTCTCTTTTCTGGCATTTTTGGAGACCCTGAAACCTTGCTTGCCTGCCAGGAAGAGAGGTGGACCCTGACAAAGTACTTAACGCCTGTGACAGCTTCCTGCTCCAGCCAGGAGCAGAGGGCCACAACCATGCTCTGGTCCTCAGGGCGCCTTACCTGGGAAGGCGCTCAGAAGGTTTTGTCACTTCATTAATTTCCTGCTTCTGTGTTCTTGTCCATGGTTTTTCTTTTATTGCTATAAGATCTAACACAGATATCACTAAAATAGCAAGAATTTTGGATTGTTTATAGCAAAAAACCATGTGAGAAGTGTTAGCCTCATTCTCGAAGTTAGAGAGACTCTTAATTTTTTCCCTAAAAACTTTGATCAGATTTAAAGTGGCAGTTAATTCATTCTTGCCTTTAAAAAATCAATTTCCCAACTTTTAAATTAATCTTCAAAGATCCTATTTAGTTTTTTCAATAAAATGTTAAGATGTCCCTCTGAAGCAGATGTCGAAATTTCTTTAGAACAAAATAAAACTCCCTAAATAACTTCATATTAATAGCACTGGGATGCTATCAGAGGATGGAAGCTTATTATTTATTTATATTTTATTTGAAAGTTTCTTTGAAGCATAAATATTGAGAACTCATAGAAGAGAAATAAAACTCTCTGGGCCTTGCTTGACTTCCACAAATAATCCCTCCATTTCTCTACTGACCCTTTCTTTCTTCCCCTTCTGGGTCCCGGACAACCTGCTTGGTGTCCCTCTTTGATTATTTCCTGCTGCACTGTTTTTGACATTAGCAAGATGGAGGTGGCTCTTGGTCTTCTTAGGAGCAGTTTTGGTGGGATGGTGTGGACAGAAACTTGGAAGGAGTGAGTCTATGAAAGAATGGGCACAGGGACTTGGGGGACAAGGAGGGAAACAGAGCACTGTTGGATAAGGATTGGAGTTAGAGGGGACTTTCAAAGTGGGAGAATGAATAGTGGGCATGCATTCCAGAGAGAATGACCGAGCAGAGGTGGAAGTTGACGAGTCACAGGAGAGCAGGGGCTACAGTGCCCAAGTGGAGGGACCGGCCTTGCATGAGCATAGACATTTCATCTGCAAGAGCAGGAGGGAAGGCAACATGCGTCTGTGCTGATGTAGGCAGCGAGTGATAGGAACTTGGGAGCGCTCTTCTGATTATTTCCATTTTCTCAAAAAAAAAAACAAATACAGAGCAAGGTCACCAGCTGTGAGTGAGGCGGAGGGTGGAGGAGCTGCTGCAAGATGAGATGACAAGATTTTCTTTTTTTTTTTTTTGGTATCAGGGACTTAACCACTCAGCCACATCCCCAAGCCTTTTATTTTTTATTTTGAGACAGGATCTCACTTAGGGCTGCTTAGGGCCTTGCTAAGTTGCTGAGCCTGGCTTTGAACTTGTGGTCCTCCTGCCTCAGCCTCCCTAGTCGCTGGGATTACAGGTGTGCACCACTGTCCCAGTGAGGTGACACTTTTGAAACAATCGCTTTGCAGAGGGGAAGAGAAAAGGGAAGTGAAAGTGTGATTACTGGATAGGAGGGAAGTGCTCTTATTGGCAGTGGTCCTGAATTTGAAGGGAGACCAGCAAGCATGTGGGAAGTGCTAGCTACACATGCTGCCCTGGGGTGGGCAGAGAGAGCGCTTCCCTAGTGGGAAGGTGCCGAGTGTGTACATGGCACATGGTATTGAGCTGGGTGCTGGTGTACAGCAATGAGGAGCATATGTTCCTTGTCACCTTCTTTAAGCTTTAGAATAGGTGGCAGATCCAAGAGCATCTAAATATATCATGGTGGTTTCAAAACATCGGATGGCATGAGAGTGTAAAAATCAAAAGCTTCACAATCTCCTTTGGGGAGTCCAGGGAAGGTTTTCTGGAGAACATGATGTCTGAAGTGAATTTAGATGGATGAGTGAAATAGAAAAATTGGGTAAAGAAAGATTAGAAGGTGTTCCAGGTAAGAGCAGCTCTGGAAATTAGAGTTTGTTGGATGAATACAGGTGAGGAAGGTCTTCAATGTGGCTGGCCATCATGGGGGAGTAAACTAGCCTTGTGCAAGTCAATACTGTCAGAGCAGAAAGGCAGAAGGAGGTGGAGTATCAACAAATGGAGCTCAGGTTGGTGAGGGGCCTGGGACACTGAAGGAGGTCATCAAGAGGACTTGCATGTGGGTGGATCCCTGCCCGGCCATGCAGAATGTGGATGTTGAGTGGGGACCAGGGCAGGGCCCTCACGTAGGAGGTCATAGTGGCAGAGTAAGTGTGATATATTGGATAGTGCCTCCCAAATCAGGACTATGGTCATAGGGATGGAGAAAACTACTTGAGATAAAATTGTCAGAACTGAGTGCTCTACTTTATTTAGTGTGGAAAATGATCTATGTTATTTTTTACTCCATTCCTTGACTCAGAAACTGTAACCCAAGGCAGACCAAAAAAAAAAAAAAGAAAAGAAAAGAAAAAAAGTGAATCACTGCCTTTTTAGAAAGCAGATAAAATAGCACTAATGGAATTTTAAACTCTCTTAGTATTAATGGAATACATACAGTTTTGATGGGAGGTTGGGGGTCTCTTCTTTGACTAAAAAGATAACCTGCCTATTTATTCTACATGTTTATTAAATGCAAATTATCAAAAATCAATTAAGATAATAACTAAAAAATTTTAAAAGACACATTTTGTGTTACCTATGTGTTAAAGTGTTTGTTCCAGTTCTACTTAGTAAAGTCTGAGTGGTCAAAGAAATGCTTTTGGGTACAATTATAAGCTCCTAAAGGTGTGCAGTTATGCTTATACCAGGACAGAATCATTTCTGGGGTGCAGAGTCATGGATGGATCAGGTAAGAGCAACATAGAAGACCTGGGCTTTCTGTCTAGTTCTCCCCCAAACTTCTGTGAAGACACTTACCTTCTTTATGGCTGGCATATGTAAACAGATGTTGGGCAGATTGCTTAGATTTGATGCAAGGACTCAAAGATCAATGTGGAAAACTACTTTGATAATTTCATGATGAATGTACGTGTGCCTTTTCAGAGGGTCAGTGAAGATGGCTTACGGAAATTAATATGCTCATGCCATATCCCTGTGCTTCCTCTTTTCTTCCTCGGCAGTGTAAAGAACATGATCTGGCCATGATCAACCAATTGCTGGATGATCCGAAACTGACAGCCAGGAAGTACAGGGAATGGAAGGTCATGAACACCCTCCTGATCCAGGACATCTATCAGCAGCAGCAGGCCCCAACTGCATCTGAAGGTGCCCCTCAGGAACTCAAGAAGCCCCCTTCGCCTGACTGTCTTGAAAATTCTATCTGAGAAAAAGAATGCTCTCCTCTTGTATTTTACTGCAAGCAACTTTACAAGATGTTGGCGGAGCTTGTGTTTCTCCTTGAAGGGAAAACTGAAGTTCCCCTCTGCAGCTTAGCTGAAGACAGTCACAGATACAGCAGGGCTCCTGGATCCCGTGGAGTCTCACCATTGTCGAGACTGGAGTGATTGGGTTCAGCTGAGCAGACATGATTTTATGTTCCTACCGGGAGCTTGTAGAAATGGCAGGCTCTAGATGGGATGTGAGAAACCTGTCTTCTGTCCCCTGCTCTCAAGAGAATCACAATGTATCATGCACAAAAGACCCAGTTTTACTAGGGATAATGAGTCGTAGAAGTATCATTTTTTTCCCCCAAAGAAGCATGCACACTCTCTACCTTCACGGGTCACATAGTTCTCAAAAGCATTCTTTGAATGGAGGAGAGCTTTGTAGAGCGGCAACTAGAACAGGTCACAGTGGTATTGTGGAGCAAAAATTCCTTGCTGTTGGTATAGAAAGGTGGTGCTTTTTCCACTTGTTGAGAAACACTTTATAGAGAGTGTCGTGTAGGAGGGCCCAGGAAGGGGTCGTATGCTGGGTTCCATTTGCTCAGAGGACAGTGTGGTATTTTCACATTTCCCCGGATTGGGAGATGTGAGATGTGATTGACGTGTCTTTTCTCACAGCAGTTAGGAAAAAACTTCTCCTCATAGTCAGAGACAGCTGCTCCTCCCTGGCTTCCTACATGACTGTAGGGGATACTAATAGGCCCAGCAAGGAATGTTCTGCTGCTGTTGTCCTTGGTTTGGTCCCCATCAACAGTATGGATTTATACCCAGTTTTCCTGGGGTCAATATTGGAAAGATGATTCTGGCATCTGAATTGTTTCAGTGTCTATACTGGAAGTGGGGGAATCAAAAACTAAAGAGTTCAACATGATTGTCTTATTTTTGTAAGCTCATGTGTCACTGTGTGAATAGTGTCAATAGCCATCTATGATTTTTATTTAAATATATTTATAGAGGTTCAAAATGCTAGTGTTTTAAAAGATGATATAACTATTCTATGTTTTGTTCAAATATATTCTGAAAGTATATACTTTTTGCTTGAGAAAAATAAGGATACTATTGATTTATTGGAGTTAGGTTGCACTATAATGTACGAGGAATGCTCAGGAAATCTTGTGAGAAAACTCTGGGGGCATGTATTGATAATTTTTCACTTTCTGGGATCTCTTTCTGTCTCTGTTTTTCTTTAGAGGTCTTAAATTTTTGTATTCATTGTAAGTCTTTCCCTTAACTTTCATCTTAGGTGATTCCTTCTATTAAATAAACTTTAAGTTTATGCTGGTTGTGTCCATACACCCTAGGCCAAATGAAACGCAACTAATGTAATGTTTTGACTAGATATTAATAGAAATGTGGGGTTTGTTGCTAAAGAGCTCAATAGAGAAACTATGAAATTGTTCACTAATTACAATGAAGATTTCTCACCACAATAATAACCACAATCTGCTGAGAACCATTTTGAACCCTACCTACTGCTAGCAAATATTTGGCATAACACATTTCATTTTATTGCATTGAAGTTTGGCTTGACATTTAAATGCAGATAACCAGATAACTACCTGAATTGTCTGCAACCCTAAATGGAAATAGTTGTTGAATATTTCCCCAAACTTTCCTAAGAGGTCTTCATACTCTATAAACAACAACAAAAAATAACCTTAAGAAAGAAACAAAACACAAAACAGGAAGCAAGTTGAAGTACTGGAAACTTCTCTAAGATGAGGGACCCTGTCAGTTGGTCTGGCTCAGCAAAGGTTTAGGCAGTCCTGTACCGAATGAAGCATTGAGATGTTCCTGAGTGACAGGTCACCCAGGTCCTGGGTTGGGATGGTGTTCTGGTTGGAGAGTCTGGTGCTTTAACTCTTTATTCTGGCAATGATCATTGATTCTTTCTGTGAATAGCAGGTTTTAGAAGGTAGCAGTTTTCTGAAGCTCAGTGGTTTGGAATCCACAATGCAAACCAAGTACGAAGGGAAGCAGAAATAATATAATGGAGGAAATCAGAATGACACAGTATTTTTCCACTTCTTTGATGGTTTGGTTTTTCACGGTTCTTTTTTTTCTATTTTTTATTGGTGCATTATAATTATACATAATTGTGGGATTCATCGTTACGTATTTGTACATGCACACAATATAACGATATAATTTGTTCACTTCTGTTCCCTAGAACCTCTCCACAAATTGTCCCTTTCTTCTACTCTACTGGTTTTTCTTTCTTGTGATTTTAAATTTTTAGTGCACTCTAGTTATACATAATGGTGGGATTAATTTTGACATATTCATAAATGAATACAACATGGTTTTCTTTCTTCATTTCAATCCCTAGTACTATCCCCTTCCCTCCTCTCCTCCTCTTCTCTGATTCCCTTCCTCCACTCTTTTGGCCTTTCTCTTATTTATTTATTTATTTTTAAATTGGTGCATCACACACACACACACACACACACACACAGAGGAATGCATTATCATATGTTCATACATGCACATATTTGTTCCCCAGTTCTTACCCTTTCCTGTCCCCCACCTCTATTCTACTGATATCCCTTCTATTTTCATAAGATCCTTTTTTTTTTTAAATTCCTTTATTCTCTCTAGCTTCCACATATGAGAAAGAACATTCCACCCCAACTTTCTGAGTCTGGCTTATTTCATGTAGCATGATGTTCTCCAGTTTCATCCATTTTCCAACAAATGACGTAATTTCATTCTTCTTCATGACTGAGTAGAATTTCATTGTGTATATATACCCCAGTTTCTTCATCCTGAAGAACTTCATTGTGTATTTGTCCCACATTTTCTTTATCCATGAGTCTATTGACAGGTCTGTGGGCTGGTTCCAAAACTTGGCTATTGTGAATTGCAATGCTATCAACATTGGTATGCCTGTATCAGTATACCATGATAATTTTAGTTCTTTTGGGCAAATGCCAATGAGTGGGATAGCTGGTCATATGGTGGGTCCATTCTTAGTGTTCTGAAGAATCTTCATACTGCTTTCCAGAGTGATGGTACTTTTTATTTGGTTTGCAACACTAACCTATAAATTTCTGAACAGGTTTTCCTAAATTGTAGATCTTCAAACACTTTTGACCAGAACTTGTAGATACATTTAAATGTTTTACTCTGACTTTTCATCAATACCTATTTAATTGAGTTTTTAATGTGAACTCCTTTAATATCATTCAAACTTAAAGGCAAAATCAGCCCATGAGATTACTTGACCAAGTCTCAAAGTTATTTGTTCAAGTCACTTCAAGAAAGTTGGCCTAGCAGTTTCTGCTTTGGTATTAAAAGGTACTTTGCAGAACATTCCCAAATGAAAGTCATACTGAGTTGCATGATTTTTACCCTGTCTTTTTAGACCCAGATCCCCCACTCATTAGTTTTTTTCTCCTTTGGAAAGAAATGCTTTTGCTCCATGCTAGGTTGAGTTAGGAAGCAGGAGGCTGCTTCTCTGAGTTTCTACCTCAGCTGTAGCCACTAAGAGGAGGCTGGGGAGACAGTGGAGTGGGAAGAAGAGTGGGTGATACTTTTCATGACACTCAGTATAAAAGGAACCTGGTAAGTTATGCTTTGGCTTCTAGTCACTTTTCCAGTCCAAAAGATATTGGGAACACTGGATTACTTCCAGTTTCTTGCCAGAGTGATCATCTCTCAAGTGGATTTTGAGTAGTTCATGGAGCCCAAGGGAGATTCCTGCACCCACTCCTCCAGCCACACTCTGTGGCTGTGAAATGACTCAGAACCCTGCATGGCTGCTCGGGGAGGAGTGGAGGAACTCAGTACAGTCACTCCAAACCTGTGGCTCCTGTGAGGATTAGGATCTGGGAGCTCGCTGCTTTGAGGCTGTGGGATGACCTCTTCTTGTTGGCCTATAGACCTGGACCAGAGCCTGAGAGGGACCCTCACTGGTGGGTCTGTTTCAAATGTACCAGAATCCCACATCCATCTTGCATTTGAAGAGTATCTGTTACTTCTAAGAATTCTTAGTTTTGCTACCACGTCTCAACTCAGGATGGAATCCAGATTCAACAAAGACTCCTGAAGCATAAAATCACTAAGACTCCAGGTAGCCTACGGCTCAGATTTCAGTGTGGATCCATGTCTTTGTTCATTCAGAATGTTTTAGTTTTCACACTGGAGTGCTGCAGACCCTCCATCCATCCCCACTCCACACCCCACCCCCTTCCTGTTACCCTGTAGTCTAAGTGGGATGAATGTGGATTATTGATACAACAGGTGCCTGGCCCCAAACCCCAAGTGGTGGGGCCAGGATTTAAGCTTGAGCCTGGGGACTCAGAGCCCCTGCATGCCTGTTCTCTTGCGGAACTGCTGGTGGAGCAGGGCCATAAGGGCGCAGTCTGACGTGGAGCATTGCCCCTGATGGCATTGGGTTCACACGGACCTGGCCAGCCAGGGTGGCTTTATGCGAAGCGGTGCACCGAAGCCTGAGGGGCTCCAGACCCTGAGCACAATCTCGTTGCAACATCCTGCCTTCACCTGCTGTGGGCACTCTGTGAGCTGGAGCTTGACCTTATCACTCTGCCCTTCTTTATTTCCCTCTGAAAATTTTACTCTTTTACTAGTAAATTTTAGTGCTGGGAGATCTCAGATGAAAGAAGCGTATTTAAAGAAATAGAGCGTATTTTGTTTTCTTTTTAAGGCGTGACTGTCAGATGTCAGAGACTCAATTTAGTGATTAGGGATTAGTCCTCTGACCTTCCTCTCTCAATTTCTTCTCCTGTCATGATAATTTCCTCAGGGAGACTTCAAATCACAAACAATGTCACAGCGTCACAGCAAGGAAACAGATTAAAATAAAAAAAATACTTTTGAGTTTTTTGAGGGGAGGTGCTGTACCAATTTAAGCCATATTTAAATTCATGGGCATATACTCCTTTGTAAGAAAAAAGCATGATTTTTTTTTGATGAAGCCACACAGATGATTTAGTGAATAATTTAGGCACAGAGACTGAAGATGTCACTTTATGTGAAAAACTGCTGTGTCCAGCTGAAGTGTTGGGATGGATCTCTTCTTTAGTCTAATAGAACATGACAGATAACACAGGTATTCAGATGAATACTTCCAAACACTTCTCTCACAAGAGAGATTGCATGATAAATCTTGATCGCAAGTAATTAAAAGACTCTTCACCACATTTTTGCAACACACATGAAATTGGTGGTGGTGGGGGAGGACAGAATTCCATCCCCCCACCTCCCCCAAACCCCCCAAAAGCGGCATTCCAGGGAATGGGAACTGAGCAGACACATTTCTTGGTGTTGAGACAGGAAGAAATCTCCTTGCCTCTTCTGTTCGTGTTTATTCTCTCCCTTCAACCACAGCAGCACACAGAAAACGTTACAAATGGATTCTACATTGAACAAGTAGCTCTTGCATTTCTGTTACTGTGAGGAAACTGAATTGCTCTGTCTCGATAATCTCTACCATTAGTTCCAAGGGAAGCATGCCCCACGGAGACACTTGATAATAGAAATCAGGATTTAAAATCACCACGTATTTTCATGTTTTTGCATGATGGGGATGTGACTTTTAACACTGCATGGTGTTTGGAGCAAGGTGTTCATGTGGAAATGATATCTGAAATTTCATTTTGCTTTTACTCTGTTTCATCTACCCTTTTCGACTAAACTGGAAAAAGAGGCATGGCTCATTTCCTCTGCTGTTTTTAAGGTTGACTTGTAAGATGCAAATAAAAACAAAAGAAAACGTATTAGTAAAATTACATGGAAAAAACCGAAATATACTCCTGGTGTTTGTTTTCTGCCTTGCTCTGTTGCTCCCTCCGATTGGCAGGGGGATCTGGGAAGTGTGTAATGGCTGTGCTGTGATCTTCCACAAAGGCCACAGTGCCCTCTGGTGGCAGTCACCAAATAATAGAGTCCAGGAAACTTCAAAATAAAGGATCTAATCATATTGCCATTGGTCCACACAATTTGACTTGCATATTATAGCACCTTTTATCATTATTGGACATCCACATTTTGTTTCTGGTAATTTTAAAGATCTGAAGATTTTAGAAGTTACCCACAATGGCACAAAAACTCCTTCAACCACATAAGATATGTTTTTGGGAAAAGTGAACAAAGCAAATATTGAAAGCTCTGAATTGTTTGCCTTCGTTTTGGATCCACCGATCCCAGGAGGCTGACCTGTATTTGGATGTGATTCCTATCTCCCTGTAACTATCTATACAACAATGGGTTTTCATGTGTTTCCACCCTTCTTGCCTAGTTCTTGCTCCATGTGCTAAACCCTCCTTTTTCTCCATCCTGCCACCAAAAAAAAAAAAAAAAAAAAAAAAGATTCTCAGCTCCCATGTGCAAGCAGTAGAAATTATCTTACACTAAAGGGATCAGAGAAAGATCTACATAGAATATGTTCCTGATTTCTACAACAGCCTTATATTAGTTTCCTCTTGCTGCTGGAACAAATGGTCACTGATTTAGCAGCTTAAACAAGTCTTTACCCTAGTGGTCTGGAGGTCAGAAGGCCGACAGAGTTCCCTGGGTTGAAGTCAGGGCATTGGCAGCATTGCATTTTTTGTGAAGGCTTCAGGGGAGAATCTGTTACTTTCTCCTGATTCTGCAGGCCACACACACTGCTTGCTCTGGTTTCTTTTCTCATCTTCCTACCCTCTGCGCCTTTCTTCTGTAGTTACATCTTCTTCAGACAATTCTTTCAAGGACCATGTTGTCACGATGGGCTCAATTGGCTATTTCAGGGGAGGTGATTTGTGGCCTCAATTCCCCTTGGAATGTACACATAGGTTCCAGTGATCAGGACCTGGACATCATGCCACTTACCATGATCCATTTTAGGTAAATATCCATTTTAGGCAAATATCCATTTTAGGTATCCTGTTTGATCCCTGTGAACTAGTAATATCTCCTAGAAACTCCAGGATTTTAAAGTTTCAACAGCAAGGTTGAAAGTCCTGTATGTCACACACATTGTGACTTGAATTTTATTTTATCAAGGGCAGATGATTTCATAAGAAAAGGAAAACTTTCCTGGCTAATGAAATCTCACACACACACACACACACACACACACACACAGGTGTAACAGGGTCAATACTTAGTTATCAGATCAGGTGTCCATGGTGCCTGCATATAGAGAGCTGTGCAGTCTCTGGGTGTTGAGGGGTGCAGGAGGATGGAGATGATGAGTCCACTAAGAATGTCAGACCAGTAACACAGCAGGCGCGCACAGCTCATCAGGCTGACTTGCCTCTTGGAAGTTTACCCAGAGAGCATGACTGTGACTTAAGGCAAACTCAGCAGGAAAGAGCAAGAGGATCTGAACTGCACAAGAGGTAACTCCACTGGATATCAATGCTGTTGCTTAGATCTCCTTATGCAGGCAAATGGACCTGACCCCAGGGAAGGGTGGCTGTTCACAGCCTACCCCTGCCCTCTTGTCCAGAGCTTGACCTGTGACTGCATCGCAGGTTCATCTCTGGAGAGGGTGTCCTGCTCCCTTTCCCTGTCCCTCCCCCAGCAGCGACTGAATATTAACTCATTTTCACAGGGTGCAAGAGTCTGTTCCCCATGTTTTAAGAGGGGGACCCCTCCATGGTGCAGTGACTACTCCAGGGCCTCCCTTGATATCAGGTTGAAGCTTGTTCTATCCAGATCACTTTGTTAAGGAGTTTTCTTCCCCTGCCCCCTCCAGGTTCCCAGCACCCCTTCTATGTGCCCTCCTCAATACAGCGCTTTAACAAATTCCCCATGTCTGGCTGTCTTTTTGGGTTGCCTCACCTGAGGTACTTATCCACCTTTCCGCACGGCTCTTCCACGTAGGGAGCACTTCATGTTCCATATTGCATGAATTCCCCAGGGAGCACAACAGACTGAAGGGGCGGTTGTAGTTCTCCAGGCTCAAAATTTGTTAGCTCTGAGAATGAAATCAGAATGCAAATGCTTTTATCCCATCCCATCATGATAATGTATCATCTGTGAGTGGAAATGAGAATCATTTGTTTGCCATTACACAACACATCGCAAACACTGATTTTATGCATTCTTTACAAAAGCCTTCCTAACGTAACTCAAACACTTTGGTTGGACTTGAAGTATTTACCTGCCATTATGAATCACTGGCCAGAGTAGATGAATGATGTTTGTTTCCTTTCTCACTTTCTTCATCCAAGTTGGGCAAATAATCTCTCTAAAAAGGTACTGCTTGGCAAAGATACCTTATCCGCTAGGTAATTTTGTGAAGGAATGTGTGATACTTTTGTATAAGGTGTGATGTTTGTTAACTGTATGAATCAAGGTTCTTTTATTTATTTTTTTGCCTACGGATGCCCAACTTTTCCTGCACCATTGTTTGAAAATGCTTTTTCCTCCATCAAATTGCTTTCAAACCTTCGTCCAGAACAAGCTTGGTGTGTTCATGCAGGCCTATTTCTGGTTCTCTGTTCTGTCATTTGCTCTGTCTCTCTTCTGTGTCAGTACCACACAGCCCCTGATTACTGTAGCTATCTAAATAAGTATTAGAATAGGGCAGATTGCTTCCTCCCACTTTCTTCTTTCTCAAAATGTTGTAGCTGTTTTAGTTTCATGCCTTTTTGTGTAAATTTTAGAATAATCTTGTCTATTATCTATAAAAAAATCTTGCTGGGATTTTGATAGGAATCGCATAAAAGCCTGTATATTCACAAGGGCAAATTGACATACATCTTGCTTAGGTTGAGTCTTTTAGCCTATAAACAAGGTATGACTTCCCGTCTATTTAGATCTCTTTGATTTCTGTCATGAATGTTTTGAAACTTTAAGCAAATGAATCCTGAACATTTTTGGTAGATTTACCCCTAAGAATTTCATTTTTTTTTTTGAGTGATGGTAAATGAAATCGTATTTTTAATTTCAGTGTCCACAGTCCACTGCAAGTATGTAAAATACAACCAGTTTTGTGTATTTACCTTGAATGCTGTGATTGGACTGAACACTTTTATTAATTCTAGAAGATGGGTTTTTGAAAAAATTTCTTAGAATTTTATCAACACCAATCATCATCTGCAAACAGGGGAAGGTTTGTTTTTTCTTCTCTGGATTCTATGGCTTATATTTTTATTTCCTTCTATTCTCTCAGAATTCCAGCATAATGTTGGGTACAATGGTGAGGCTGGATGCCCTGGCCTTGCTCGCATTCACTGGGGGGACACATTCAGCCTTTCACCATTAAGTGTAATGGCAGCTGTAATTTTTTAGTAGATACTATTTATCAAGTTGAGGAATTGCTTTTTCCCACTTATTCTTTTCTTCTGAGAGTTTTTATAATGATTAGGGTGTTGAATTTTGTCAAATGAATTTTCTGCATTAGTTGATACTATCATGATTTTCCTTCTTTAACTGTTAATATGGTGGAATTCTTGACTTATTTTTGAATATCAAACCAGCCTTGCATTCTTGGACTAAACTCCACTTGGCTGTAGTTTATACTTCTGTTCATGTATTGCTGAACTTTATTCTAATATTTTTTAAGAATATTCTCTTCTCTATTCTTGAGAGATATTGGTCTATAATTGTTTTTTAGTATATCTTTATCTAGTCCTAGTATCAATGTATAAGTATTTTCAGAAAGCAAATTAGGGAGAGTTCTCTACTCTTACATTTTTTGGAAGAGATTGTATAGAACTGATGTTAATTTTTCTCTAAATATGTAATATAGTTATCTAGGAAAACAATCTTAGCTTAAGGATGTCTTTTTTGAGATTTTTAAAATATTTTATTTACGTAATAGGATATTCACTTCTTACTGCGTATTGGGAAACTTGTGTAATCTGTGATTTCCAGGGATTAGATCATTTCACATAAATGACCCAACTTTCTTTTGTTGAGTTTTCTATATATAATATTTCCTTATTATGCCCTTGATGTCTTGCAGGTCTATAACCCCTGTTTTATTCTTGAACTGGTAATGTGTGTTTTCTCTTCCCTTCTTCTGTCCTTCTAAAGGTTTGCCAATTTCTTTTCAGACTGCTATCCTTTTATTGTATTCATTTTCTTTCTCGCTTTTCTGTTTTCAACTTTTTGTTGTGGGAGAAATAGGGACAAGTACCTCTATTCCCTCTTCCCTGGAAGTGGTGAATTTATTTGGCACACTGCTCTTCCTGCTTTTAAGTTTAGAATGTGGCATAGGGCATAGCTAGTTAAAACGGAAATTTCCTTTCATCATGTTAAGTGTCATGATGGAAGAAAGCATGGGGTGCCTTGGGAATACGGAAGGGGAGCATAGGCAGGAATATTACCTTGAATTTCTCTCTGGAGAAAGTGGCATCCTTATTAGAAAAGTAAGAAAGAAAAGAATAGAAATTAGTTAAAAGGCAATTCCCCAGTGGCAGGGGAAGGGAGCGCATCTCTAGGGGAATGAATGGCAAGAACATGGCGTGTAGAATAATGGCTGCTGGAGTGAGTGGGTCGTGTTTGGGTAAGATAAGGAAGGAGGCTGTGACCTTAACCAGGAACAGAATGGATTCATCTAGAAGCCAAACCAAGGGTTACTGAAAGATTTGAAGTGAGGGATTGTCATGATCAGAGTTGCATACTAAGAGTATCAGGCTGCTGAATGAAGATTGGTGAGTACAAGGCTAGAGGCAAGGGGGCAGTCAGAGCCTGTGTCTAAGAGACGGTGACTATGGTAGGTGAAGAGTTATGGAAAATAATATTCCTACAAGACAGCTCCCCAAGAGAAACACTGTGGTTCCGGAGGAGGGAGGGAAAATTAGCCAAACATTAAACTTCTCTCAGTGTACCCTTTCCTACAAACAATGGGCCCTAAAAGAAAGGGGCCAATACTGAATGCTGGGCCCTAACCTTTGACCTTCCCCCATTGCAAATTAGTCCTAAATGGAGGCACAGCAAATATTGAAACTCTGGGAAACAATGGATCCCTGAGAAATAAAAGCAATGGGCAAGATCTGAGTACTCATCCCTCAGGATCTGGACTCCTCTCTCTTCCCAGATAACAAGGAGTTTCAACCTTTTTACAGCTACCTTCTTTAAGTTCAAGTTTTAACCTGTACAACTAGCCCCTGACTGTCTAAACTGCACGTCTGCCGTCTCCAATCAAACTATAAAACCTAGACTCCTTCTGTAACTGGGGGGCCAGTTCCATACCCAGAAAATGAGCCTTCCCGTGCCTGATCCATGGACCTCGCTGCAAAATAAAGGAAAGCAGGCTGATCTGAGATTTGCTTCCCGTCTCCTGCCTCAGTTATTTGTGGGCCATGAGCTTACAATAGGGGCAATAGAACAGGGGGATTTAAGAGATCTCCACGGCCTGGATGCCACAGAGCCTGGGGATCGTTAGGGCATGGGAGGGGGTGAGGTCAGGATCCCCACCAGTATTCCATCCTAAACCACAGGAGGGGAGCTGCCATTCATGCAAAAGTAAAGAGAGAAAAAAAATGTTTTTAGGGAAGTATTTTATTTACAGTAACTTACTATTCATTGAAGTGGCAGTCTGCGTGATTATTAAGATCAGGGGCTGTGAAGTCAGCCTGCCTAAGTTGACATCCTCGCTCACCACTTTAATGCTCTGTGATTTTAATGAATCACCTGTCTTTTCTGCACCTACAATTCTTCCTTATCAAAATGGCTATTGGATTGTTGAGAAAAGTAAATAAGCATACACATTCATATTCACACACACACACATACACATATGCATAGGGAGGGGGGAGAAAACATAATAAATGTGCAATAAATATTGGTATTTATGAGTATTGTTTCAAATAATCCATAGGATATCGAAGGGAGAATACTGAGTAAATCAGACAGATATGGGATTAAGTATTAGTAGTGAAAGTTGAGAGGCACTATAAAATCTGTTCAGCCCTAACCCTTTCAGTTTAGGTACAGATAAGTGAACTCAAGAAAATACAAGGTATATTTTAAAAAGCATAAGCAGCTTGGCATACTGTAGAAAAGTGATCAAAATAATGCTGTCTTCTATTGTGCATGCATTATACCTATTCAATTATGTGCATATGTGTATGTGTATGTGAGTGATGATGCTTTTTGATATGTTAGGAATAAGACTTGATCAGTCTGGCTGGCGGTCCTCTACTCAGGACAGAGAATGTGCAAGGCATTCTTTCAAATCAATAACTGATTGGTACAGAACCTGGATAAATTGTGTACAGGATCTGGTCCAGGCTTGGAGTTAAGGTGAGACTATGGCTCTTCAATGGGATTAGGCAAACCTTGGAGGAAGCTGGACGAGGGGGTGAGAGGAGTAACAGGGCATGGGCACTGTGAGGGTAGAGTATTGTGGCCACTCTAGAGAGGGCCACAAGCAGAGGGGACAGACAGTGGAGCTGGAGTATTACCGAGGTTCCAGGTACAGAGAATTGGGCCATTTATATTCTTTCTGCTTTCAGGTCCTAAACCCACTGGCAGGGACAACTCTATCATGCTTCCGGGGCCACAGGCCTGTGTGGGCCCCTGGTTTAAAACTTGTTTTCAGAGGCAGAAGCAAAGCAGCAACTGAGGCTTGTGGAGGGGGGATGTCATGCAGTTTTTCAGACAAACTCAGGCAACAGGGCTGCCTGGAGGTCCACCATCCCCACCCTACCAAGGCCTCCAAGGGGCAGCAGTTCAGGAGGGACTAAATGGAAAGGTCTGGACTTTTGAACACGAGGGATCTGGGAGATATAGCCCTGAGGCTTAGGGGTGAGACAACCCAATGGGATATTTGTCCTTACCAGCTGGTAAAGAGCAGGACAATCTGGTGACCTATACTATCAAAGGGGTGTGATTTTATGGTTTATGCCTCTCCTTTATGGGGGGCAGCTTCTATCCTTTTTATAAATGAGAAACCTAAACTAAGGCTCAGGTCTATTAAATGTTTTGCTCCAAATCAGGCATCTGACATATTGGAGGGATCCCATTTAGAAAGTGCTAAATCTGACCGCTGGACTACCGGGAGCGCCAATTCCAGATTGGCTCTGGCTGTGTCACTGTAAGTCTGCTGCTGAAGACCTGGAAGCATGCCTGGTCACTCGTTCATGCTTGGTTCTGCAAAGCATGTGATGAGAAGTAATTCAGTTGGTTTGACCATGGGTATCATCCCTAAAGGAAAGGGGACAGTAGAACACCACATGCTTTCTGTTTCCCCACACCTCGCCAAATTAGGGGAACCATGAGAGCAAGTCTGGGCCCAAGTGTTCGGACACATAATACCTTGAAGGACACTGGCTGTCTTTTATGCACACTGGGAACTTGGACAAGTTGGTCTTTTCTGTAGAAAGCTGCTTTCCTGTATGTGCACCAAGACAGTTGCTCCTTGGGATGCTGGTCACATAAGCAGACTAAGCAAGCTAATGCCAATGACCTCACTGCTTCTTCAGCTTAACATATAAAACCCCTCTCTGAGTGGGGACTGGCTTGGAACTGAGGGCAGTGTGGAAAGAACTCGTGTCCAGCTGGTCACCTCTGGACAAAGCACCTTGAGGGAGAGGAGGCTATTCATTAGAGAGGCATGTGCTACCTGTCACCCTGTTACCCCTGAACTCTCTTGGAGCTGTCACTGATCTCTCATAAGCTCTCCCCAATAAACCACACGTCTCTCATGCTGTCTGTGGGTACATTCATTGGCCCATCTGCAACCTAGCCCACCACGCTGGCCCAATGGGGTTGTGGACATGGCACCTTATAACCCTAGATAGGGTGTGTTGCAGGAAGGAAGTGTGCAGAAAGGGTGCCCTCTGGAGGGAGTCAGAGGGCGGTGAGTGTAGCTGGGGCACCCTCTGAGGCTTGACTGGCACATCAATGTTCTGGAGTCTCTTCCAGCACTTTCTGGAGCTGCATTGGAGTTTTGGGAGATGCACCTGCGAGCAGCTCCTCAAATATAAACGGTTGAACTTTATATTATTTTTAAGGTTGATGATGAAACAAATCATAGGTCTGGGAAGCGAGTGAGCCTGAAGTTGAGGAGTTCTGAAAGTCTTACTTCCTCTGGGGAGGATAAAAGCTGCAGTTCCTTTGTGTGGTAATGACAGACTGTCAGTGTCTGCCTGTTTGCCTGACTCCCATTCACTGAATAAATGCTGGTAATTGCTAATTGCTTTCAGAAGAAAACTGACTCATAGCCTGAGAGTGACTTGCATATCAATGTTCCAGACCCTCTGTGCTGGTTTTATCTCAGGGCAGGGAACCAGGCGCTGGTGTCTGCGCACTTGCTTCCTCAGCTGCTTTTGGGTTCCACTGATTCTCCAGTGATTTTTGCCAGGAGATAACTTCACTGGCAAGTTTAAGCAGTGGGCAATGGGATTAGGGCTCCTTGTTTCTGGTCACTTTGATCTGCAGATTAGATCTTCTGTCCCATGCACAGCAGAGAAGATGAAAAGCATTCAGTCATTACCCACACTTGCCGGGGGCTCCTAAGTGTCTATCACAATGACTGCTTCTCTGGAAATGTATTAGTCAAGTGCAGATTTATGGCTGTGTGTTAGACCAGCTGCAGCCTTAGCGATGCTCTTTCTTTCTTCATGGTAACTAAACCTCAGAGGGCATCCCCAGGGCCCTCAGATCAGGGGCCCTGTCTGACATGCCAGTGACATGGGTGAGCCAAGGCGCCACTCAAAGGGCCACTGCTATGGATTGTTCTGCCTTGGGACCCTGCAGCCATTCAGATCTGTGTATTTCTGGATTGTAATATGCTCCAGGTTGAAAGAAATTTTTAAAAGCAAGAGATTGGCAAGGGGGAGAACTCCAGAGAGTTTGAGATACTCCCTAAAGGAGCCCCAGAGCAAGAATGTAGCCATGTCCTGACCTCTTCCTGTCGTGTCTACTCGATTCTTATACCAGCTACAGGAGCCAGGAACCATCAATACCTGGAGACCCAGCTTGACTATCTCCCTCCCTCCAAACACATAGGCTGCTTATTCTTTCCAAATGGTCAACCCAGAAAGCACACACATGGGAATCACATGGTGGACTTTAAAGAGTCTTAATGACCAGGTAGCACCCTTAGATTCTTAAATGATGTGATTCCTCAAAAGCTGGCCTGGACATTGTTTATATTTTTTTTTATTTTAAAGCAATCAGATGATTCTAATGAGGACCAGGACTGAGAGTCACCTCTGTATGAAGGCATTCTAAAATGTTAGTATTATCAAACACCCCACATTTTTTTAATGGAAAGCTTTCTGAATATTGTCTAATCTGCATGCTGACTAATAGTGATTTGGGTTTGGTAGAAACAGGCTTAGAGAGGTGAAAATATCTAGTTAGCAGAAATGGCAGAGGTCTTTTTATCTCTGTTTCTAGTATTCAGCATGATGTCCAATGATAGTTGGAAATGAATGGATTCTGAATGTTCATGAGACCAGGGACCTCACAAGAGTGGGGGTCTCAGTCCAGAGGTGCCTGTCCTCCTATGCGAGTCCTTCTTCCTCCAGTGTCCTTCATTATCTCCTCCACTAACCTTGACTTCATGGCATGTAAAACATACATGTTTGACTTGTGACTTTTGTCTACATTTCAGTGGGAGATCACTATATGTTTGGGGAATTAATTTTGAAAGAAGTGCTCTATTGTGGAGGTGGAGAAAGTAGTTTCGATATTACACATTAGCTGAGTTATTGTGGATACTGTTCTCTCTCAGGACTGATTTCCTCATCTGTAAAATGGGATTCTAGTAGTACTGCCTGACAAGGTTGCTGTGAAGATTAAACAAGGTAAAGATTATAAAGAACTTTGTGTGAACAGTTTGCACTTGACGGACATTCACAGTATCGTTATTAACATCTCTGTTATCATTAAAAGGGTGAGTGTTCTGTGTTAGTCAGCTTTGTGTGGCTGTGACCAAAATATCTGATAAGCACAATTTATAAGGACTAAGGTTTATTCTGGCTCACTCTTTCAGAGGTTTTGTCCATGTTCAGCAGGATTCAAGGCAGAAACACCGTAGCCAAAGGGCATGACAGATCCAAGCTCATGGAAACCAGGAAGCAGAGAGAGAAAGAGACAGGGAGGGACCAGGGACAGAATTAGTTCCCAAGGTCCAGGCCCCAGTGACCTACCCCCTCCAGCCATGGCCACTACCTATAATTACCACCTGGTTGTCTATTTGAATTAATCCATCAAATGGATTAATCCACTGATGAGTTACAGCCCTCATGATCCAATCTTTTTATCTCTGAACCTTGCTGCATCGTCTGACACAGAGCTTTATGGGGGACATTTTGGATCAAAATCATAACAGCTTCAAAGGCACTTTTTATTTGCAAATAGTCACAGGGTCTTTTTTGGCAGGCGGGTGTGAGCATCTACCTCCTACTCTGCTCACCTCGCTGTTGAGTGCTTCCTCTGCACGTGAGGGATTGGAATCCCTTTCAACCCCAGCTGCATCCATGTCACATGGTGGGTCATGGAAAGTAGCTGCCCATTTCTGTTGTTCTCCATGTGTTTGAATTTAAGTAGCTATACTTTTTGTTGTGCTTGAACTTCAGCACATGTCTTGGGCATTGTCCATGGGGATGCTGAGTCAGAGGGAGAAGAGTGCTTAGGAACAAGGCTTAGTGTCTCAGGGACTAGGTGGGACGTGAGGGTGCCTTGCATTCTAGAGAGGAAGGAGGGTATGAGAGATTTAGATGAGCTCAGCCTGCAGAACCACTTGGCTATCTCTGACATTTCTTTCTAGATTATTCAGCTAAGATTTGATCACTTTGTTTTTCTAGGAGAGTTGAGGGCGGCTTAATGTTGTGAATTCCCATAGGGATTTCTCTTATTTCTCCCTCTCTCTTATCTTGGACAGAGTATTCCTCACTGTAAAAAATTGGCCTTAGAATGGATTGATGGTGCAGTGGGAATGGGAGGGACAGTGGGAGGAAGTGTTAGCTCAGCAGAGGAGCACTTGGGAAGGTTGTGACCCAGGTAGGACTTTGCATGTGATGCCTTCGATATTGTCTCTCATACTTACATTGCAGTTAGAACCCGACAAGTTCATTCAGCTCTTTGCAAGGAACCGACCAGGCTTCTTCCTCTGGGGTATAATAATTCAGGCTTTCCAGATGAGCAGAGGTGAATCATATGTTTATAAGCCTTAGACCCTTAAAAGATACTGGTTCCTACACTCTCAACATGTGATCAAAATAGTGAAAACACTAAAAAAAGGAAAGTCCAGCCAGGTCTTGTGTTTTCCAGTGATGCTTCTTCTGGGAATATTTTAATATCAGATTCTGTCAATTTTCTCTATCTCAAAATTTTGGTGTGCTTGCTTTGATTTTACTCAGAAAATCTCCATCTAGTTTCAAAGAGAAACTAGCAGCTTTCTCCCTCATGCAAGAACTGGGCCGTGCAGGCAGAATTTTGAATGCTGCCCACAGCTACTGCCTCCATTCCTTGGGAGCCTCAGCATCTTCCAAGGCTGAGAGAGAGTCTGGAGACTTGGATACTAGGCTCAGGTAGCTCAGAGAAGTCAGGCATTGTGGCTGGCTCAAGCCTCCTGGAAGCTGAATATGGAGCCGGCCACTAGGGAGAACATGGAATTTCATAGAGAGCTAATGCCACCCCGGTCCAAACAGAGATTATCAGTGTTCTTTAGGATGGGGGCAGAGTGCACACAGGGAAGCGATCTCTTCTCATGCACTTCTTGTAATTTGAGCCTGTTTTCTTTTTGCAAAAGATATCTCAAGTTTATTCTATACAGTGAATTATAAAAATAGTGAAAATAAGCCTTGTATTTGACTGAAGTTCCAAGATTTGGTTGGCTCCCATTCTGCAACTGGGAGTCTCATGGCCTCATAAGAGATGGGTGGAAAATAAAGAAGGTCTTTGAGACCATCCCTTCCCACATGAACTCTAATTTAAATAGTTCCTATCCCCTCTTTTTGATAACTGGATTAACTACTGTCCTCATGTTGACTGAAGATAGTGTTTCTTTTTGACTCATCCTAAAAGTGCCTATGGATTTTAAATGAGCTGCTCAGCAGACAGTTTTTGGAAAAACAAAAACAAAAACAAGTCTGTACTTTTGCCCGGGGTCTGATTGCTCCTCCTGTCAGGGTTAGAAGTCTGAGGAGGAAGATTCTGAGTCGTGGTTGAACATTTTTGATGAGCCGTTGCTTTGAGTGTTGTTCAGAGTTGTTCATAATGTGGCTTCAGGATGTATCATGACTCCAGAACTTTCAGTGCTGGTTCTGCCCCCTGCCTGGGCCTGGAGACTTTGTGTGTGTGTGTATGTGTGTGTGTGTGTGTGTGTGTAGTGGGGAGTTGCTCAGCATGGCTCCAGTATCAGAGCTGTTGTACCGGCCATCATCATTTGGCATATCCCAAAGAACTGCAGGTCTCCCTGCAGACTTAGGCTCAGAGAGGTTGGTGGTCTTGTGCCTGACCTCTCAAACCAAGGCTTGGATGGAACGCTGGTGCCCCTGGAGGGAGCATTATGTTGGTTGTGTTTCTCACTTGGGGAGGTCTCTCTCTTTAACATAAACTCTTTGATGGGTGGTTCTGGAAGGCGTGATTCATTCCTAGCACCTGGGTTTGAACATAATTTTGCATCATGGGTCAGAATCTGAGAATGTTGGTGGTTGGAGTCCAGCATGGGTGCTGCCTCCTAGTGGTCATTCAGAACACCAATCTAACGGGCCAACTTCCCTGCCTCAGTATTGACGATGGCTCCCTGCTGTCCATGGAGTAAGTTTGACATGCTAGGTTCTTTAAAATTTGGTTGTGACCAGGCTTAAATGTTCTTCAGCTCTCAAAACCTGCACACCAGTCAACCAAACTGCAGGTCATTCCCAGCAGGCCGCATATCATCTTTATCCAGACCCCATTGACCTTTTCTGTAGAAATTCACAAATGAATTAAATGAAATGTAAAGGGTCAGGAACAGCAGATCAATCTTTATATTATAAACCTCATCAAAGCCTTCTTCCTATCATACACAGAAGTAATTTTCAGAAGGGTTATAGACTGAAAGGCAGAAGCTTCCAGATGAAAACAAAGAATATCCTTTTCACTTCCTAGTAGGCAAAGATGTCTTAACCAGGAAATAAAACCAACTGTCATTGAAAAATTAGATTATGTTAAAATACAAAACTTTCATTCATCTGATTTTACCTTTAAAAAAGTAAAAATTAAAAAAAAATAGAGTGGGAAAAGATACTTACAAAAACATATATCCAAGAAAGGATTTGTATCTAGAAGATCTAAAGAACAATAAGTTAATAGAACATAACTTACAACCCGATAAAGAGTAGATAAAAAGTGTACATAGGCACTTTATAAGTGCAAGAGTCCAAATGCCAATAAAGGTACGATGGTCAGCATAATTGCTTTCAAAAATGTGAATTGACCCTTAATAAAAGATCACCAAATACCACCAACTTGGCTAAAATTGTTAAAAAGTGACCGTATCAAATGTTGATCAGGATGGATAGCACTGGGACCATCTCACATCTCATCTTCAGGGGAGAAGCTAAATGAATAAAGTCCCTGCAGAAAACCTTGGACATGATTTACCAAACCACTCTCTCCTGAAGATGTGTAAACACTGGCATTGTTTATGATCATCTAAGCCTATAAAACAGCTCACGCACCTATCAATGGCACAGTGGATGGATAGATTGTGGTATATTCACACAAAGTATGAAAGCCCTTAAATGTCATGGGAAGGGATTGGGCTTTGGCCCATGAAGTCCCAAGTTTTCAATTCTGTGAATATTTTAAAAATTAGCACAAGTGCGTGAAAATAGATTGGCAATCATAATCTAGAGCTTCTATATCCTTTAGGTATATTTTTATATGTATGTATATTTTCATATATGAAATGTATATATTTTCTGATGCTATAATTATTCACCTATTAATTTTTTAAAAAGAATAGAACTCTAAAGGCATGATGTTTATTTCAAAAGTTAGCATGAATGGTATATTTGCTGCTCAGTTTAAGTTTTTACAGGTGTCCCACATCTTGGATGAATGAACTTAACAGGTTAGTGGATACTGTTCAAAGATTGTGAGAAGCAGAGGAAGAATAGCAGAAGTGGGCTTGAGGAATTTGCTTTAGATAAGGCTCTGCAGAAATTCGCTCACATTTGGACATAGGTTTTTATTTTCAAAATGTCCATGTTGATAACTCTTTATAATAAGTAACCTGGAGTTATCCAATTTTTAAAAAATATTTTATTTAGTTGTCAATGGACCTTATTTATTTTTTGTTTGTTTATTTGCATGTGGTGCTGAGAGTCGAACCCCGTGCTTGACACATGCCAGGCAAGCACTCTACCACTGAGCCACAACCCCACCCTCATATCCAATGTTATTTTAAAAGAGTTTTTTCTTACCACAGAATGTTCTCATGTTGAGATTCTTCACACATAAAAAAAAAAATCACACCTAACCACTTACAGTATGCTCTAAATGTCACCTATTGAACTCCTTGTTTTTTGCAAAAAATTCATTGCTTAGTATATCAACAGTACATTTATTTTTGAAAATTGGACAAGGAGGTGAATTTAGCTGCCTGTATTTTCTTTTTTTTTTATTTACTTATTGATTCATTGAACACAAATGGAGTACAGCTATTGTTTCACTGGTTGTACACAAAGTAGAGTCACACCATCTGTGCGTTCATGCATGTACACAGGGCAATGGTATCTGTCACACACTCTGTTATTAATTTTACCCCCCACCCACCCCCACCCCTCCCTTCCCTCTATGCTAGCTATCTTTCCTCCATTTTTGCCATCTTTCCCCCCCACATTATGCATCATCATTCATTTATCAGAGAGACCATTCGGCTTTTGGATTTTTGGGATTGGCTGATCTCACTTAACATGACAGTTTCCAACATCATCCATTTACCTACAAATGCCATAATTTTATTCTTCTTTATGGCTGAGTAATATTTCATTGTGTATATATACCACAGTTTCTTTATCCGAGAATTTCTTTTTCTCTGTATGGTTTTGTTGGATATTCTAGCTTAAGAAGTGATGGTTGTCAAGGTTTAGGAAGTTTTGGTTCTAAAATTATTCATGAAGACAGAAAGTCCATTTCTGTCATTCTCTTTGTAGTACTTATTCAGCATCAAAGACATCTGCCAGCCTAATTCTTAAGTTCTTTCCTACATTACAACACTTACCTGGAGAAAGTTCTTTCTAAACAGGTGAGTTATCATGTGAGAATAAGAAAGACGAGGGAAATAGACTTGCATCACTATTAGGTTTTCTTTATTAGTCATTTATGTATATATCATATACATGCAAGGATATCACAATACAACCCCAAATGTTTATGGGTTCTGGCACATCAAGAGTAATACAGTGTAAAAGTTTATATTATTTTTATATACAACTGCCTTAAACAGTCAAATAGGAATAATGTGAAAATAATTTAGTGATGCGCTCCTGTTTGATGTTCTAGACAACATTTTGATCTGTGCATAAGACCATCATGATGAGTCAGGTCATTCTTTTGAAAGCTACCTCTGAGCATCTTGTTTTACCTGGAAATGTGCATAATGATGAAATACGGCATAGTCTTTAATGAAAGTGAAGGTACTTATGTTTTCAATAATAAAAAGATAGTATGATGAAGTTGGCACCCTATTAAAACAGAGTAACCAGAATATTAAAGAAAATTCCCAGGCATCACAATGAAAAGGATGTTGTATGTTTTTAAATGTTATTCTTTGTGCATCAGACAATGAACAATATACATATTTGTCTTTTATTTTCCCAGTAGGGGCGCATAGATGAAACAGATTCCCAGGGATATATTTTTGAAAGGCAAATGTGGAAAAGGTCTTAAAGACAAATGCAAGAAACAAGTTGTGCTCATTGTTAATCTATGGATTTCATACTGTGTTCTGAAAGATGTGGTTATATTTTCATTTACTTGGATACAAAATCTGTCAAATACGAACTATCCCCGAGCTTTTTGATGCTACCAGTTGGCATTTCCGTTTGCTATCCAGGTATTTGGACAGCTGTAAATGAAAATGTTACCCTGCCATGAGGCTGAGGGTGTATGCAGAGCAGCAGGACTCAGCTCTCATTTTACCCTGACGTTTTCAAAGAAAGAGATCAACTTCTGCTCTTCTGTCAAACCAGGAATGCATGGGAGGGAGAGGTGAATGGGTAGAGGATTGATTGCTCGTGTTGGGTTTAACCTGAAGCTACAGAATGAAGATGGAATAACTCTTCTGCCCTTTCTGTTGCTGGGGAGAAAGGCAGTTTGTGGGCATGACTCTGTTTAGAATATTTGAACTAAACCATAATAGTCTCTAACCAAACCGATTCTCAACAATATTTAGATTTTTTTTTGCCACTGAAATATTATGGGTATCTTTTAAAATTAAATATCATTAGTTGCCTCAATTTCAAAGGTAATTAAAAACTTGCAACCCATCTTCTCTTTTCTAGCAGAAATTATCTTTGGATAGCAGAAATGTGTCATGAATATTAAAAGAAATTGATGACAAGTGACACAGCACCTAATGTTTAGACTCACACTTTAAAATAAAACTTGTTTATTTGCTACATTTGATAGATTTTGCAGTTTCTTTTTATAAAACTCTGTTTGCAGAATGGTTTCTTTTTTCATATAACAGCAAAATGAAAACAAGACCATTTGTCACTTTAAGTTAGAATTGTTTAATTAGATGAAAATTTCAGGACATGTACTGCAAAGAGAGGGGTGACTAAGTGGAAACTTATTTCTTCTTTAATTCCCATTAAACTAATGGGAATTTATACATCAGTATGAAAGTGTATGATAATTCTTACTAAATTCCTATTAATATGAGTACAAAAATTTCCATTAATATCCATATATATTCCCTTTATCTTTGATATATTCCCATAAAATAAGGGCAGAATAGTTCCATATAATGGTATTGATACACACATACATTCCCACACATATGTATATATGTGTGCATTTATATGTGTATATTTGGCATATAATGGTAGTATATACACTCATATTTAAAACTTATTTCCTATTAAATTAATGAGAATGTATATGAGAGTTTCAATATTATAAGACCAATGCTTCAAAATATAGTAAAATAGAGAGATAGGTCAAAACCCCTATTCTCTTCTAGCACTGGAGAATCAGAATGACTAATGCTATAGGTCCAACCCAACATCAGTTTTCCCTATTTTTTTTGAAGATGTCTGTGCCTTATGCCTAAACAGTGCCAGAAGAAACAGTTCTCATTTTTAAAGCCATATCAGAAGCACATAGTCATTATCTGGCATTGCCATTTCCTGGCTTTGCCTTCACTAACCCTCAGTTCTGCTTGAAGTACCAGGCAGCCTCTCTCTCATGGTGCCTGTAATTGCTCAGTTTCAAGCTGCCTCTAAGTGAGAAATCAGCTAGGCAGTCAACAGCCAGCATGTTGCTTCAACCCTCTTCAGAATCAATAAGAAAACAAGTAGCCAAACTGATCTCTCAATTTTCTACTGGAAACTTCAGTCTCATTATGAGAAAAAGGATACTTTAAAAGAGATATTCATATTTTTATATGCTCATCCACGCACATGTGACAAGCTATCAGCCTCCTGTCCGTGTAACCTCAACGGACCACTTCAGTTCTTAGATTTCAGTGGGATTTATCGTAGTGGACGTTGCTTACAATGATGGACATCAGCCATTATTAGAAATTGTATTAGGTAACTTAATTTATAGATTTGGTTATGATAAGATTTGGTTAGAAGGGATGAGTTCATTCTAAAAGTGAAAAAGGAATCATGTAATCAGGATTAACTCCACCCCCATTTGATTCTCTCTAATAAATGGACAGGATTTATTTAAAACAAACAAAACCCCCAAGTCAATGGAAAGCTTTTGGGTTAACCCAGATTTTTCTTATTTTTTTCCCCCAGCCTATGCAGAAGTTATGCAATTGATTCAGAGATAGAAAGGGGCTTCTGAGAACACTTGCCTGAGAGTATTCAGTATTTCCAATACTGAGTTTATAAATCCTGAAAATAACCTGTTATTTGAATCTAATTTTATAGATGCAGTAGCTTGCTTGGAAAATACCAGCTGGGTAGGAGGCCTGTTGGCTTTCTCCATTCCCTTGTGGAAATAAGGGCCCTAAATCTCCATAAGGCAAATGAGTTTTGAGTTAATATAGCAGTGATCAGTAGCAGCTCCCCACTGAGTCTGAGCAGGGTGAGCCTGGGGGCATATGGGAACAAATTGTATCACAGTCAAAGGGAGTAACAGGGAGCCTTGTTATTCTCCTGTTTTGGGGGTGGACCCCTGCAGAGGCAGGAGCTGACAATTGGAGTCAGGTTTCCCACCTGCAGAGATGCAGGAGAACAAGAATCAGCTGATGGGGGTACTGGACATTGAATTCCAATTGGCTCTTCTATCAAAATGGTGGACAGAAGGAGACCTCCGGAGGAGAAATGGAGCATGTGGGTGGCCTGCCATGGTGTCAAGCCATAGCACAGGCACCTCTCAACTGGCAGCATTGACCTCCTGCAGTGGTCACTGCAAAAAGAAATCCGTTCAGGGGAGAGGGAGGAAGGGCTGCTAGGTCTTATTCCAAGAAGAATGTCATCCTGTGATATTTGAGGGAGAACTGAAAAACTTTGAACATAAGAACAAATAAGAAACAATATCCACCCCAAATCTCCAAGTCAAAAAGGAAACAAAGACCAGCAAAAACCTCTCAAAGAGTAGGCAAATGAGGAATAGGCATTCAGAAACTCTTAATGGTCCAGTTTTATCCAAATGCACATTATAGATAGGACCGTTCGTCCTTTGAAAGTCTCTGCTAGTCAGAATCCTTAGACAATGATGTTCACTGCTTTTTAAGTATGATGTCTTGGAGCATGGCAAAAGAAAAGTCACTGGTGCTGTCTGGGGGGAACAGAAGCTCAGAGTTCAATACTGCTCTCAAGTCTGTGTTGTAGAATGGTGTTTTTTCATTTAGGGAAAGTGAGAACACTGTCACTCAGAGTCCTGCAGGATTCACTGGCTCACCTCTGCTTGCAGACCTCTTGAGGGCTCACAGAGGACCTAATGCCTGTAACTGGGCTTCTCAGTGCAGAACTATGAAGAACGAGGCAGCCAGCTCCACCCAGGCTTGCAGACAAGAAGACACACCCACTAATATGTAGGTGTGGTTGTTTTCATGTCATAGAAGTGAGGGGTGGTGACATTGCCACCATAACCAGATGGGAAGAGAGTAAAGCATTTCTGTGAACCAGAAGCCTGTCTCCTGAGGCAGCCAGGGCAGAGGGAGCCCTCAAGGATCATGAGTGGTGGGGCACATCTGTTCCTCTCCAAGTGGAGAGAAACAGTTGCCGTTCTTTCTCAGAGTCCTCTGCTTTGTCCTCTTGGGTAGGAAAATCACAGTCACCAGGTCACACAATGTGATCTCCTCTCCCTTCTCTCAGTGTTCATTGATCAAATTAATTAAATTAATGAATCTCACTCTTGCTGATGGGCACATATGACAATATTCAGTTTCACCTGGGATCTTAGCCATCTCCTTCATTTCCTCCTGTCCTCTTCTACTTATTTCTTTCTTAGTTTATATCACTTCTTTCATTTACGGTTAGTTTTCCGTAACTCTGTATTCATGGGAACTATCCTAACACTAGCAGGTAAAGCCAATTGAACATTTATGTATTTGTAGCAAAACAGGAAATGTTGCTCTTGAAAAATATAAAAGCCAAATGGAAGGTAACAGCCTTGAAAGATCTGGGTCTTTTCAAAACTCAAATTTCAAGGTAAGAAGGAAGTTGGAGGCTATATTTTAAACAACCTTTTCCTGAGACGTGTTTTGTTGCTCAACATTTTTATTATGTTGCACATGACAAGGTGAATTTCCCCATCTCCAATGGACTTCTAGACTCCCTCTCTGAAATCTTAAAATGAATGCATTTTTCTTTATAGACAATGCATATATTACTAAGAAGGTCATACTATTAGTTGGAACTGGAGAAGTTAATCTCTTTTTCAGTTAGCCTAGATTTCACACACATGAAGGTGGGCTGAGAAACAAACTACATTTGATTCATGAAATAGTTCTGGGTCACCATAAGTCATCAGGACATATAAATACAGGCAACTTCATTGAAAAAAAAAAAAAAGAAGAAAGAAAAGAAAAAGAAAAGAAAGGTGGTTATCCTCCTTTGCGAGATAAAATTAATATCACCATTCTTTCAAAACCAAAAATGAAGACACATCACCTGAAAAGTAAAAAAATATACATGGAAACATATGGAACTATTCTAATTGATGTTGGGCATTTTTTTTACACTAGCAGAGGACTGGTTTCGTTTCTGGGGTGTTCTAGTAAGAACAGATCTTGCCCTGAAAGCTGGATCTGTAAAACCATCTAGTATAGCTGCTCGTGCTCAGAAGTGACCCTGATAGATCTTATAGAATCTTTGCAACTTTGAAAAGATGTCTACCTGCTCTACAAAACATCGGAACACTTCTTTAAAAAAGCAAATCTTTTTGTAGTTGTATAGGGACAGAATGCCTTTATTTTATTTGTTTATTTTTATGCAATGCTAACGATTGACCCCAGTGCCTCCCAAGTGCTAGTCAAATGCTCTACCACTGAGCTACAGCCCTAGCCCACATCTGGGTACTTTTAAAGATGATTTCTTTGGACAAAGGGTGGTCATGCCAACTGCTTTCTTGGAATGCAGTAACTTGTGAAGCTAAATAATTCCAAAGGTAGGATAATAAAAATGGCAAGTGCTCCCTTCCTTTCTTCCCCTGCATTGGTTCTACTTGATTTTTCCCTCCCATTTCCCAAATACACAATCCGGACTTGCCTCGGACCTAGTGATCTAGGAGCATCTTGATCTATTGCAACAGTGTGTTAGTGTAGTTGCAGCATAACGCAATGCTCTTGGATGTGAATGGATCAGAGACATACTGAATTTCTAGAGATTGAGAGACAAAGGGGAGCGGGCACCCCTGGGTGCAGAGTCCAGGACTTGGAGACATGAGAGCACTAAGCATTATTTCCAGGTGGTTTGACTCTGAAATGCAAACCTGAACCTCTCAAAATGCAGAAGAAGCAGGAACTGTCCAAACTTCCTTTGTAGCTTTGTAAAAAGTTTAAGTGCAATCCCACGTGCAGACTTCAATGAACTTCTCGGTTACTACAAGCTAATAGGAAATGCAAAGTGAGTTGAAAAATATGTGATTGAATTTGTATTGAATGTGTGTTGAAAAGAATGCTGGAAAACTGATTAATCTTGGAATGTGTGCCCAGGGTCTAGAAGCATCCGTTTGTAGGTTTGTGTCAAGAGGTGCTTTCAAAGATTGACATACTTCTTTTTAATGTTTTCAGAGTGTTAAAAATTCCTTTAAAATGCACACACAGCATTTATTCAATGTCATTTGAACGGGACCTTGTTCCAAGATACACATTTCAATCCACCCTTAACCCACTTCTCACTGTCCTAAATCTCAGTGTCAAGGGTCCCTAGGTCCTTATGTTTGTAATGCACCTGCGTATGACACAATAATATAGGATGAACGAAATTAACTTGAACCAACTGCTTCCTCCTCTAGGAAATGCCATGACCAGGACTTGAACACTGCCACACACTGTAGCACATGGAGCTGATGCATTTGGGTCTATTTCTTGAGCAGTTATTGATGTACATAATTAATTCCTTTCGTTTCAAATATTTTGATGACAGTGAGAACAATGACCGAGGGTTGAGATTTTTTTGCACTTAAATTCAATTGGCTCCTGGACAGATGTCCCAGTTAGGCCCTTTAATGGACTTCTGCCTTAGACCTTAATGATAGTGTTCTTAAATATGACCTGCATGCCCTGTTCTCTGACTATGATTCTGAACCAGCCAAATGGGGAGAAAAGGAGGACCTTCCTAGGGTTTGTGCCAAAGGTGATCAGGGATGGTTCCCAGTGAATTTCTCAGGTTTCACCTTTATTTTTTTATTTTTATTTTTTCGATAATTTTCACTATACATAGGGAGCATTTACCACCTGGTAGGCCAAGCTTTATATATACATTATCTCCCTTGATCCTGACCACAACCCAAGGAGGTTGCTGTTATTATCCACACTTTCAAGAGAAGACACAAACTAAGAGAACTAAAATATATTGCTTAAAACCACAAAGCCAAAAAGCTTTCACAATGTGTCTTCAGATACAGATCTGTAGGACCTTAAAACCCAAGCTTTGAGCATCTTCACTAAACACTTCTTCTATGTCTTCCAATTCGGAGTAATCTAGAATATTACAACCAAATGTTTAAAACTAAAGTATGATCCAGTCCCCTTCTGAGCTTTTCCCCACAAACTCCCTCCATGAATCCTGGAAATCACTCTTCCTCAGCTGGTTCTCCTCTCCTCTCTTGTTCCCTTTCTAGTGACTGGTAGGGAGAGAAGGACACAGGACACAATGGCAGTGAGGTGAAGGCAGAGAGAGGGAGCAAAGGCCACCAGTGGACCCGGCCAACTTGACATCCTACTGCAAGGAATCAAAGCAGTAAAACTTCTGCTTCACATCTATAGACTCTGTTCCTGGGAAGCCACGCTAGGAAGCAATCCCATCCCTAAGGACAGGGTGAAGTAAGAAGAAAGAATAGGCAGAACCTTGTGCTTTCTTTATCTTCAGATTTCACAAGAAACCTTAGCCCACCTGAGTCAGGGTTGTTACCTCTTTACTTGCAATGAATTTTACAACAAGGATGGTTTTCCATGCCAAATGTCAACAATGCATTACTTAGAATGCCCTGTTTTTCAGATAAGCCTCCACTGTGCATTTGACTCAGGCATGGGAGAGCCTTGTGCACACACATGCGCTTGTAGGAAGAGATGGATCAAGTCCTCTGTCAAGACTGCACTGCCTCAACCACATGCTGGATGATTCATGCCAAAAAGGGCTCATTAGGCAGAAGGAGGTTGGTTGAGAAATAGCCTTCTGAGCAGAAAGCAGCACCGTGCCAACCCTCGAGACAAATCCCGCTATCATGGCGTGTGCAAAGTAAGAATCTGCTTCCTCCGAATTTAAGTACAAATATTTCATTCTCCCTTAGAGATGTGTTTCATTTGCATTATCTGCTTTAAAATTCCAAATCTTTTTAAGGCTCTGGTTTTAATTACTTTGATCAGAAAATATAAAAAAAAAATTAAACATCATGTGTTTCTGTTTTGGGACATAATACTTGAGAAACAGAGCTCACTAGAGGGGAACACAAGGCATCGTCAGGAGGAAGCATTAAAACACTTATCTTGGCTTTTGTTTCTCCTGTAATGGATCCTGGGGTTTGGGCCCACATGATTACAGCAGGCAGGATCTGAGATGGTGAATTCAGTCATTCTGTCCCTGACAGCTGTCTCCCACGGGCATTGCCTGTGCATGTCTGGAGTGTATTTGTGACTTGTTAAATTGATGAAGGGATACACATTTTGCAGTTGAATCTGCTGGAACCTCTGGAACACTTGCAGGGGAAGCAGGGACCCTGTTTTCTATGTTGACCTCATGGATAACTGCAGTGGCAAGTGCCCTGGATCCATTAGGCAGGGCTGACAGATGTCCAGTGTGGAGAGCTTCTCAGCACGGGCCATCAGACTCACTGTCTGCAAAGATCAAATGAAATGGGCAATCGCCAAATCTCTGCTGTGTGTCACCACAAAGAAAGCCAGTCTAAGGGGGGAATTGTCTTAGAGAAAGCACTCAGAAGACTGACATTTTACAAAGAAACCTTGACAGTTAGCAGAGCTCAATAAGACCAAAATACCAGTGATGACATTATATAATTGCAATGTTCAGGGAAACGGTTTGGGGCCAGGGCAAATATTTCACCTCCAAGTAACTACACAAGGTTGGAAAGCAGATCACACATTTTTCTCTGTGGTCGTGTGAGTCTTTTCATGTTTTGAGATTAAGATTATCAAATCCATATTTTTAAAAATCATTTAAACTCTTCTGGCACTCAAGAAAAACATCTGTCATTTCATCACACTGATTCAAAAGGTGTCTGTAGTTTGAAATGAGTTTTTAAAAAGGAAAATACTGTGTAAAGCGTGGAGAGAGGACCAAGAAGGGAGAAGGGTATTCCAGGGCTCTCTCTCTGTGGATGAAGCGGTGGGCTGGTGGGGGGACTGTTACCCTCTGTGAGCACTTAAGTGAGAGCCAGTGAGCAAACGCTGACAGCCTAAGGAAGGAAAATCCCCACTCTCAGAGGTGCTCGCCTATGGGAGAATCCACCCTTCTGCAGCTGGCAGACGTGTGACTGGACGGTTTCAGATGAGCTTTTATGTTCATCTCTTGCTTTGCAATTATGGTCCTCAGTGAGACAGACGTGGTCTTTCAGACAATATGAAACCAAGACATGGAAGTGCAACTGATGTCTTAACCAGACGGCAATTTTAAGGTGAGTTTTAATGGTCAGAAATAGAATACTGCACTCCCTCACAGAAGATTAGAGATGGGGACTTTCCACACGGTGTATTTGGTCAGAGGTAGCATTTACTTTATGTGTTACTGTGGTGAATTTAGCAATTGGTGGTTTTTCTCATAAATATTTGCTAAAAACAGAATAATACATATAGAAGGTCACCATGGACGATGACCCCAATTCACATACCACGGCAGACTGTGGTCCCCTTGGGCGACTTCCTCCTGATTATGTACACAGGCCGGAATCATTGGTGTGATGTGTTCTTTTCCTTTTGAGTGCTTGATAGAGTGCTCATGTCCCTCTAAGGTGCAGAGTGGAGAAGCCAGAGAGGACAGACGCTTTCTAGGAATAGGGGAGCAGGTGCTTTGTAGGAAACTCAAGCTCCTATCCATCTTTGCAGCCACCCGCTTCCACATCAATGGAGGCTGCTAAGCTCAGGGAGGGTCTGAGTGGCATGAGACCCCGTCAGGGCAGAGGAGCAGTTTCTGCTTCCAGATTTTCTAGCTGAAAGGAGAGAAAGAAAGAGCGAAAACGGTGAACACTTCAGGTTGGGGTCGCAGTCCACGTTAATTGAGCATCTTCTGTATGTAAGAACTCACTGAGGGCTCTTATGTATACTTTCACCTGAAACACTTGGAATTTTTCCTAAATGTCAAGATATCAATTAATCATTTCAGTCATTATGAATATCTCTTGGGCCATTATGAATGTGCTTTAGCATTTGTGTACACTACTGAAGAGGGATTTGTGCTTGCCACCACAGGGCCATTATTGATGGTTTCTTGAGAGAATATCTCTTAGGCCAAACTCTTTCTCTCCCTCTCTTCTGTACTTTCTTCCTTCCTTCTTATCCTCAAATCATTTATGACTTGACCAAAATTTCTAAAGAAACAGCAATGCCTTTCTTTGCAATACTTTTATGATTTTTGTTTCTAAACAAAATGATTTCTATTTCTTAACCAGTTCTCAAAATTAATGTTTTTTTCCTTTGAATAACTGATTCAAAGGGCATCTGAACCTTTACGGTAAAGCCAGAGAATCTGTTGAGCATGACATCTTCAGATGTCATGTGGTTTGATATTTAAAAACAGGAGAGGAACGTGGTGGAAAGGAAATGTCTTGCAATTAACAAATAATTGTTGCTCTCATTGTTATTGTAATTTTGGTGAGAAGAAAAGGAGATGTTTGTATAGTAAGCAAAAGGGACGGGGATGCAGGATTATTTTTTGTTTAAGCTTTATTTTGGTAGGTTTCATATTTTAGGAAATGTGCAAAGAATTCCATGATACAAAGAACACTCTTCTACCCGATGTCCAGATTCATCTACTGCTGACATTTATTTAACCGTTGGTTTTCTTTCTCACACACACACACACACACACACACACACACACTACCACACTCCATTTGATACCAAGATGGCCCTTTACCCTAAATATTCCAGTGTGTATTTCCTAAGAAGAAGGAATAGATTGGATCACTGTCACATCAGCTGGCGCAGATCACCAAGAGCCAGGATTGTCCCTCTACACACTTGCTGACTGTGACTCTGGCCATCTCTGCAGCTAGGACACGGGCAATGGAGGCGTCCAGTGAGCACAGCACTGACCCTTGTGAGAGTGCTTGCTTCTGGAGGAGGCTCCTTTGTGACTCCCCCAGTTGCTGTGACTTTGGCTCTGGGCCTCTCAATGGTGACAGAGCCATTGTGGGTACAGCTGCCATCTGGCCTTCTTGCAGTGCCCTGGGGCTGTGGGTGTTGGGGAACTGGCTTCCCTAGCTTGCTCTGCTATCATGAACATCATTTGTCTTCTTGCCACAGTCTCCGAGTGGCAGCAAGGCCACCTGCTTGGTGCCTGGTCATCTCCTTGAGAGCCTCGTTACTTTCTGCCATCTCTTAAGAACTGAGATTTTCCAAGGTGGCATAAAGTTCAGGCTGCCAAGATAGGTAACCACTCTTTGGAAGAAAAAAGGCAGGGACATTTGGAAACTCCCTGGGGCTATCACCATTTATTCTGGCCCCAGTGGTACAGAAGTAGGCAGTGGATGGTCCCCCTCTATCCTACCTGCTGATGAGCAGGAGTTGAGTCAATGGATGGAGGCTGGGAGGTGAGGGATGACATCTAACCAGCTGCTGTGGTTGCACCTACTCTCCTGCGGGTCAGGGGACCCCACAGAACACTCTGGGCCCCATCAGAGAGGAAAGCACAACTGTGCCAAGTTTTCAGTCACAACCAGGGACATCTGGAGGGCATTATGTCCATAGAGCACATCCACCATGAGAGGGGAAGGAGGGAGGTTCAGGGATGCTGTTGTCAATACAAGGAGCTGTGAGACACTGGGCTGTGGCACTGGTGTGCGGAAGGAGCAAGACGGTGATGCTCTTTGGGCTCAACGATGGCATCCAAGCCTTGCCATGTGGGGCCCTGTGCCTTAAGCCACTGTGCAGATTCCTTCATGGAGACCAATTCATGCTCCATGATGGTGTTTGCTCTTGTGGATTTCTATTTTATTAACTACATTGTGACCAACCCAGGAGGCTTTCTTGAAGTCAGTATATTTGCATGAAACACCGCAGAGAGAGCAATTCAAAGCCTGAGGATGCCACTACTTGAGATTCTGTGTGTCCTGGGCACAAAGACCCCTCACCAGGAGCAATACTGCTGAGTTTTTAAGATTTCCCTCCTCTCCTCAAGTGGAAGACTCCACAGCCCTTCCTGCTGGGAGATCCTGCACTGGTAGCTCTGCTGATTCGGGGCCATTGAAGGCCAGGATAGAGACAGCAAGCTGTCAACCAGGCAACATCTCTGCCACCCAAAACAAAGCTCAGGATGGAAAAAACCAAGCCCCCAATGGCTCCAATCACAGGACAGTGTGGATATGCCTGTGAAGGCAGGAGTTCCCAGAGAAGAGACTGGAGGGTTGATCTCCAAAGGAATGCAGCTCAGATTTCGGGCCATGGTGGGTCCTGAAAAGGTGGTGTGTTCACATAGATGAAACTACCTGCCTCTGTAGAACCAGATTCCTTTGAGAAGATCAACTTCCTTCTAATGGAGGCACCAGGAGGCCACTGGGCACCTCACTTGCTCCCTCAGAGCCTCCACTGCCTGACTCTGCAGGGACAGAGGCCTTATATTGTGTAGAAGGTACAACAGAGGGAAGGGCGAGAGTTAGGGGGTGGAGTGAATGTAAATTTTTATGTCTCTTTTTTTGTTTGTTTGTTTTTTGTTTTGGTACTGAGGATTGAACCCAGGGGTGCTTAACCACTGAACTCCATCCCTAGCCATTTTTATTTTTTATTTTGAGATTGGGTCTTGCTAAGTTGCTTAGGGCCTTGCCAAGTTGCTGAGGGTGGCTTTGAACTTGCTATCCTCCTACCTCAGCCTCCAGAATTGCTGGGATTACGGGTGTGCACCACCACACCCAGCTTATGTCTCTTCAATACTCCTGATCAAATACTATGTTCTTTTGAGGGGCAAGGACAATGCATTTAACCATCCAGGTTTGAAATGGAATAAAATGGGAAAGGAAGTAACTGTGATCCTTGGGCAGGACTGACTGGACCCCTGTGACACACTGCTTTTGCTGTTTCCATGGCTGGCTGTCTAATTGGTACTGGTAATTTATGTGCTTGTTCTGTGAATGCTTGTGATGTCCAGAGGATTTGTTCATGTTCTGCCAGAGCCACTTGTCAAGAGATAATGGTAGGACATGTGCATGACAGGTCTCAACTTGGCTTTTGGTTCTCTTCCATGTTTTAAAAAGAAACAATTTAGAATTCTAAATTCTAAGAGGAAAGGAAACCACAGCCTGGATGAAGGATTTAAATGCAATAAGACTAATGAAAAAATGCAGTATCTCTGTACAATAACCCCATGTGGCCAATGACAGAAGTTGAAGGGACCTGGAGACTTCTAATGGATGATTGTCAACTAAGTCATCTTGTAGTCCTGGCTGTTGCAGATGGTATCCTGCAGTACTGGGTATTCAGATGTTGTGACTGCAACTGAACCAACTGCCCATGATAACACCTGCTTGGACTTAGGTCAGGCATTTTTGCCTTTTCTTTTTTACTTGAATACAAAGACCCTTCTCCTGGCTGAGCCTCCAAAATACGACACCATGCTGCTGAAGAAGTACTTGAGTTCTGCTATTTGCTACTGAGGGATGTGTCAAAACCAAAGAGAGGCCAAGTCCTCTTTTTTTCTGCAGGTGAGTTGGTCCTACTGATTGATGAGATTATATTGATAAGCTGCAATAAATTTAGCAGATACTAAATCACATGAAGGTCCAGAAAGGCTCATTAAATCTGAAAATACACAGGGGTCAGCACCAGAGTCAAAAATCTTGGAAGCAATGTGATCTGATCCCAGACACAGTTAGGAAAATGTTTTTTTCCCTGTGGCTCACCACTTTCAGAAAGGAAGCTGGACACTTGGACTACTGAGGTATCAGAGACAACATGTGACTTGTCTGAGGATCCATTGTGTTGAGTTTGTATGTACAGGTTAATCAGAAAATTTGCCAGATTTGACCGGGCACCTACATAGCAGTTGGCATGGAATCAGTGGGACATGCTGTTCCAGTTGACGAACTCTGGGGCCCTTTTGAACTACAGGTTTCTGGGAAGGAGGTTAGCCTCCATCTAGAGATATTCCTGGAATTCTACACTATATTCCTCTCTGGCACCACTGCCCAATTCATTGTGGGAAGAAACACTTTAGACTCCAAAAGTGTGGGAGAAGAGAACAAGTAACACTCCCTTTTTCTCTGAATTCTCATCCTTCTGACTGGTAAAATTATCGCACGTTCCACCAGAGATCAGGGACAGCTCGACTGCCCAACCGTGCTACTGCTGGGCTTATCATCTCCATCCATCTCCTGTGGGACAGAGAAACTCATGTTGGCCTGCTTGGTCCTGACTGATGTTATCAAAAGTAGCTCTTGACAATGAGTGCCTCTTGCCATGTACAAATACTCAGAGGTAAACACCGTTCTAACTCGGCTCATACAAATTCGTATGCTTCCCCTGACACCGAAGCACCTGGGGATTAAGCCATGTATTGCTGTCCAGGCTATGGGTACTTTTGGTGACCCTGCCCATCTGATTTAACAGAACTAATGTATTGGCTATTCGAATCACCTTAATCAATGAGTTCTGCCACCTTAATGCTTCTATGTGGAGAGTGAGTGCCACAAGATATCCCTTCATGGGGGCTGACAGTTAGCTTCCTGCAATTATTGGCACTACTCCTGGGCTCACATTCCTTCTGTTGGGTCCCCAGGTAGAGAGGATGTTCTACTTGAAGGATACAGTTTTCTGTTTCCATAGAGCAGTGTGAGTTACCTATTACCTGGCAGCAGAAAGCACATTCTAGAGACAGATCAGGAATCTATCTTTACATCTAATCTTCAGAGCCAATGAGATGGAGCCAACCCTAGGAAATGAGCAGGTCCGTCTGAACTCCTGGATTGTCGATGGATCATTGATTGACCCTAGACTATATCCTGAGCAGCAGAGAGAGTATGTATGCTTTTCAACTGCCACTGTTGTGTTAGGATGAATACCAACACTGAGGTGCTCTATCTGTGCATACCCTAAGGAAGGAAGCCAGATGGTTATCTGACCTAAGACTTATCAGTCTTTTCTGGGACTTTCTCACTTGAACCTAGAATCTTGGAGTTCATGATTAAGTTCAGTATTTCAGATTGACCTCATCCTGTGGATGGGATTCTGTTGATAGTAACCTTAATCCACTATTGATGGAAATAAAGGGAACAGATTTGGTCCTAGTGTTTGTATGTCTAAAATAAATTGCTAATGGGGGAGCATAATCATATGAACATTCAAGTTCAACTAAGCATATTATGGGCTGACAGGTGAATTATTGGTAGAGACAGACTGAGCATGCCCACTGAGCATGCCTGCCCATTCTTGTTAACTCACCTAAGCCATGAGCCCTAATTATCCTCTGACCCAGAATTGTTTCTATGGTGGGTCATGTAGTCAGTTCAGAACCTTTACTCCCTGCCCGGCCACCTGAAGGCCAATCATGACCCATCATGACTCTCACTTAAGAGGGAGGAGAACTGGTCTGCTTACCACACACTGCAGAGGCACTGGACCCTTGGCTCTGGGCTCCTCAGAGGTGGTGCGATGCCCTGTGTACAGCAGCAATCTGCCTATTGTGTCATGCTGTAAGACAGGTGGTCAAGGAGACAGGCCCACCATGCTGATGCTCCTGGGGTTTGTTGTGCTGTGATAAACTGTTTTCTCTGGTCCACTGAGTCAGATTGTCTATTTTTGTAACCCATGGAGTGGTGACAAGCCAATCTGCTTGCTTGCTAAAATACCCCATTTGGAGTCTTGGAGCTCTGCCATTTTCTAAGGCTGGGCTTCCTTCCTGACAATAATCACAGTGCAGTCATCAGTGGATTTGACATTTGACATTAGGTACAATACTTAGACAGGTTCATTGGATAGATAGATGTAATCCTGTCTCCTACCCATAGTTTTCCACTTTTTCCAACAGTTTTTTTTAAAAAACTATATTTTTTTCCAGAAAGTCAACAAGCAAATCCCTTTGGGCTATCTTTTGGTCCATTAAAAAATAAAAATAAAAAGCTTTTACTCCTCAAACTGAAGCTGATCTAAGGTACTTCTAGTTTCTCTCCATACAAAGATTAATGTGTATTTCTTCAGTTTCAAAGCTAGAGAAAATTTTAAGAGATTATATTTTTCAACTTCACCAATCTATGGAAGACACAAAAACCTTGAGAGGGGACGTGACATGCCCAAGGGTATTGGGTGGAAAAAGCTGGTTTAACATTTCTATTTTGCAGTGACTCTCTGTACTTCCATTTTCTCTTCCTTGTTTGTGATGCCATCCAAAGTGGCAATTGAAGTAAATCACAGAACTGGGCACTTTTGAAGCTGATCAGAGTTTCAGCCAGTAGATAGACTTCAAAAACCTCATTCTTTATAGAAACCAAAAACCTAATCAAAACAAAACAAAAAACAAACAAAAAACCCACCAGAGCCTCACAAAAGCCCCTTAGAATTGCTGACTCAGGGCAAAGATCTCTGACTAGCTAAGTAAGAGGGATCTTGGCCCTTCTTTCCAGCTCCATCAGCTGAAGCAGACATACTGGGATCCTGAGTAGAAGAGTTCAACTTCAGTTAAGGAGAACTCAGGAGAGGTGGAATAATTTGGTGTTGATTCAGACTTAATTTGCCATATGCTTTATCTTGCTTTTTTTTTTGGAACCGGGGGTTGAACTCAGGGGCACTTAACCACTGAGCCACATCCCCAGCCCTATTTTGTATTTTATTTGGAGACAGGGTCTCAACTGAGTTGCTTAGGGCCTCGCTAAGTTGCTGAGGCTGGCTTTGAACTCGCGATCCTCCTGCCTCAGCCTCCCTAGTTGCTGGGATTATAGGCGTGCACCGCCACACCTGGCTTTTATCTTGCTTTTAATATGAACTTGTTGTGTTCAATGTAAGTAGATCTTTTCTCTCATAAAATATAGCTTTGGTGATTACTTTTGTGGTCCACTAGAGAAACTGGATTCCCTAGTCTGAATGGAGCAACCAAACAAATTATGGTCCTAATTTTGGGGCCTACTTGGGAAGAGCTCCTGTAAGCTGCCCCTGGCATGGGTTGCCAGACTCCCACAGGGGGTCATTACGGTTGGCACCAGAACACAGTTTCCTTGGCTTCCAATCTTGTGTTATTTCACAAGAAAATATTATAATATTCAACCTTTGGTATGCTTCTCACAGTTGAGTATAGGTGCCTTTTAAAATAAATCTGTTTCCTCCAAAGACATTTCATTCAAAACAAAAGAATATGTCAATTATAATGCTTACCCTTAGCAATGTGTAATTTAATTCAATAAAAACACATCCCAAAGCTACATAGACTCTTTCCTTATAATTATAGCCAGAAAGTGGCAAGCTTCAAAACAAAACGAGAGTGAAAACCCAAACAAAACACAACCTTCTCTATTTTCAGATAAATGAAGTTTTAGCATTTTGTTTGTATGATGAAGTAATCGGATCACTTATTCTACATGGCTGGGAATAAGAGTTCAACAGTCGATTTTAGGACTCTGGCTAATGTCATTTTGAACACTCATAGCTAACTGGGACTGATGGTCGACAGAGAATTTTTCTAAATTACTTAGAGAAAACCACCATTCTGTGAGATGGTATCCTGTGGAAATGTGGACCTGTGTTCACATGAATTGGAGAATTTTGGCTTAAAAATGAAACACACACACACACACACACACACACAAACACACAGAAACTGTTCATAGCCTTTAGAACACTAATACACAGTATCAATCCCTGTAGTTAAAATGAGACACAACCTTCCCCTGTACTTTTCTTCAGTTCTCCTCTGTGGACGACATTACATTTCACTGTAGTTGTGGTCGGAAAGAACTTCATGGAACTAGTAAACCTGAAAACCTTAATTTGGGGAATCATTCCCTCTGATTTCTTAATTCTCTCTCAATGTCTCTTTCATGTTGGCAAAATGCAGATGTCTGAACGTTAGAAACTTCTAGTAATAGGGAACTCTGTATCTCAGAGTAAAAAAAGAAAGTTCTTCCTAAACTCATCAAATTGTGTGCATGAAATAAGTATATCTTTCTGTATTCAATCACACCACAATAAAGTGGTTTTAAAAAATTAAGTTATTTTTGGTTGTATTGAAAGACCTTTCTCTGTAATTTCTACCCTTTGGCCTTGGTTAGTGAGGTGAGGTTGGATAAGGCAATCCCCTGTTCATGCTCCTTGTGTGATAACTCTGGTCCTCTGGGAGTCTGTGTCCTAGGCAGCCAGGGCAATTCTGGCAAGTCCCTCCCATTTTGCTTGCTCATCTCTGAGCACAGTCAAATTTGCTGACCTCATTTCTGAAGTGTGAGGTGGACTGGAGGGAATCTAACATTTTATATGCTCTAGACACTGAAGTTCTGCTAAAATAATAATTCCAAAGGTTTGCATGGCCTATACCATGCTGTTGTTTAGGAAATAAAATCACCATGATTTTTTTGTATCTGTTATCACTCGTATGCTATGCTTCTATAGTTGAATTTTTGGATTAACATGTTTCTCTAGTAACTACATTTGTAGTTGTACCTTACTTTTTAATATGTTCAGCTCCTTTTCCTGTGGTCTGGGTTATTAAGCACTCCTCCATTGATTGAGAGTTAGGGAAAGAGCCAGTTAAGTTTACAAACCTGCCTCATTACACCATTCCATTCAGATCACAGCTAAAGACAGCACAATCTCATGGAAATTAATGAGAACTGTCAAATCTCGTGTTGTAAACACTATTGATATTGATGCTACCTGGTCTCCCTGTCCAGGAATTCTGTATGAAAATAAAATTTGTTTTGCCTTAACTAATCTGATCTTGCCTCCGAGAGGCTGCTGGCTTCCTTTCTGAGTGCTCTCGGAATATTTTAATAATTGGATCTGGGTTTGACTGCAGCGTGCACAAAGCCAGCTGTTCTGCGGTCTTCGGTTGCTGTGATGTTCCCATTAATCTTGGGGCTCTATTTCTTTGCAGAGCTTCCCAGGGCTCCCCTCATTCTTTGCTTCAGAGATTATTATTTGTGTTCCATTTACTGTGCTTCATCCACAAGTTCACTAATGTTTTAATATTGTAGGAGATTTGACCTCATTCAGGGCCTCCCAGGTTTTCTAGCAGTATCTTCATCTTCTGAGAGAGAGAAACCTGAAGTAACATAACACTGTGCCTTCCTTCTGCTTGTCTTCCTTGAGTATGAAGCCTGTCCCCTTGCACTGGGGAGCGCGCCCAGGAAGGCTTTTTTTGGAAAACCAGTGCCATGCCTCAGTGGAGGGTGCAACTAGTCAGGCCCTCTGAAGTCTGGTTCCAACTGTGCCAGCACAGATTTGAGGGCATCATGACTAAGGTGGGCCTTGATGCTTTTGCATCTTTTAACAGTTGGTCAGGTTAGATCACTGGTTCTCACTGGGTCCCCACATGCCCAGGGGATAGCAGACAATGTCCAGAGACATTTTGGCCATCACAACTGAGGGTGAGTGGTTGCCACCAGCATTTAGTGGGTAGTGGCTAGGGATGCTGTTGGACTTTCTGCAATGTTTATCTGCCAAAAATGTCACTAGTGCTGAGGTTGAGCAGTCTTGGCTCACACCATCCATGGTCTCTTTGGGCACATTATTTTGTTCCTGTGAAATTTTCTTTACAAAAGATGTAATTTAGTTTTGGGAAAAGGAAAGAGAAGAGGTGAAAATAGTAACACCTTGCCAAGTGTCTTGGACTAATAGCAGCCCGATGCCTGACCTTTGCTCCATCATCAGATGCCAAGCTTACGGCAAGCCAGCGTTGACCTGTGTGGTCACCATGGTTCTCACAACCCAGAGCATTGCAGAAAACTGCCCAGGGACATCCAGCAGGTCAGTGGCAAAGTCTGGGCAAATATTTGAGCCATCTAAATTATTTTCAGGACTCTATATGATCTATGTATGCTATTCTTATCTAATAGTAAAGCTTCCCTTTCCTGTTTAAATTTTTAAATTAAATTTACATGCGGTAGGGCTGGGGTTGTGGCTCAGTGGTCAAGTGCTTGCCTGGCATGTGTGAAGCACTGGGTTTGATCCTTGGTATCACATAAAAATAAATAGGTAAATAAAACAAAGGTATTATGTCCATCTACAACTAAAAATTTAAAAAAAATTTACATGAAGTAGAGTATATATAAAATTCAAGTATCTGCCTTTTTTCCTAGTTACAAAAGTTTTCTTCAACTCAGTTTGGTGTCTTTGGAAAAACTTCATTATCATTTCTTACGTTTAGAGAAAAAGGCAAATATTGAAAATACGTTTCTTGACTATAGTTTCCCCATTTTAGGAAGAAGAGGTTTGGGCAAGATGAGCTCTACTGTCCTTTTTTCAGTTCCAGTGTCTAAGAAATGTGACTATTTGGCACCTACTTGATAAATCCAGTTGCATTTTTGTCATTTAGATGTTGCTATTCATTTATCCCATAGCCATTTCAAAGTCTGTTTGTCTCACTGGATTTCTGAGGCAACCCAAAAACTGTTCAGTTGGTGAACTGAACATGGCTACCCTCATTTACAGCACTGTGAAATCCCATGGAAGACTCTTCCATTTCCAAAGAGTAGCTCAAAGACAGCTTTTTTAGGTTGATCCTTTGAATCTGAGTAAGTCTATATTTAGTTATTTGGTGATTTTTGAACATAAAGCCATCTCAGCTAACATGATAGAGAAGCAGGAAGAACAGCAAGAGATATTCTTGCTTGGTTGTGAACTGTAAGATGGGTTAAGTAGATGATGTTATGTCAAATGTTTAGCAGTCATGTCCCATTCTATGTCCACTCTTCACTGCATTTTCTTATTGCCAAAAATTTAAAAACTATTTTGTTTTTCTTGGGTGAAGTGTGATTTCATGATGTCATCTTCTTTAGACTTCTTTAGACTTTGCTTTTCTCACACATGCCTCAGAGGTACCCATTTCAGCACAATAAGAAATCATCTCTTTCTTCTCTTTAAGGGATTTAGGCATATCATCAGGGACTCTGGATTATACATATAATCTCATGAATATGTCTTCTTCTTAACCTTTGTTAAGATTTGATAGTGTTACAAAATAGAAACAATCCAGCTTGGATTTAATAGATTACTTTATACTTCCAGTGTACCTGGGATTTTTGGTATCTGTATGGAAAACAGAATATCAGGAAGTAGCTGATTTCAGACACAAAATGTCTGTAGGTTAGCTTTCTTCCTTTCCCTTTCCCTTCTCCCTTCTTCCTTTTCTATCTTCCTTCCTCTTTTCCATTCTTTACACATATAAAAGACCCAGATTGTTCCTGTACATATCTATCCTTGGACTGAAAGGGATATTATTCAAAATGTGATGAAACTTTCAGCTTCTATTTATTTGAGATCTAATAAATACATGAAGCCAATTTATCTGGCTAATTATTTATTTGCCCCTGTTCCTTGTAGGTTGAGGAGTTATATAGAAAGAAGAAAATTGGTCCATTTTTTATTTATAAACAGTAAAGCAACAAGCACTACATTAACTGCACACTTATCTCCCATCCAGGTAAGGTCAATGCTTGTGGTACTCACTCTCCAAGCACATACCGCAGGCGATGGTGGGACCAGACTCACACAGGAGGATGTCTTGCTATATATCATGAAAATGATTCATGGTTTGAAAAAGCACCATTAAAATGATTAAGTGCCTGAAATGAATCCTGTTTCTAGCCTCCCCACCCCAAACACACATGTACACATGTAGATACATATATATGCATACACACATGCATACCCATATATGTATTGGAGAACAATATAGCTTTGATATTTCTTTCATCATGAAAAGTTCCATTTGCTCTAACCCAGAGAACTCTACTGTAAAGGAAATACATGAGTTTGCAGAGAGAAGGCTGACCAAAGGTAGGGCTCCAGGTTCTTGATTTCCAGGGAAACAATTTGATAGGGAAATATCAGTAAGACATATTTTGATCTGGATATCTGTAACTCTCAGAGTGTCTTTCACACACAAAAAAAATTCTTGACTTTTTAAAGTCAAATTGCATCAATTCACAATGATTTATTTCAGCCTACCCAAAGACTGGTTGTCAAAATGACAATCAGGAGTCAGGGTGGTTTGTGATAGTCACACTCATTCAAATGGTCACTGAGTTCAATGTGAGGGAAAAATGCAAATACTAAAAAGTATTAGGAAACTGCATTTCAAGTTGATGGAGGTTTAGAAGTTAAAAAAATGTGGTGTCATAGAGAGTTAAAAAGGAAACATATTCACCTTTCATATTTAGCTTCCCAAACTATGTGAGACAGCAAATAAAGATTGAGGTGTTTCAATATATTAAATCTCAGAGATGAGAATGTTTTCATCATAGATGGGTATAAAATAACAATTCACCACCTATGTTTAGCAAATAAGGTACCCTATTTTAAATTACTTTTTTAAAGAAAAACAGGGTCCCTGCTTTTATGTTACTTAACATTAATTGGAGCAGTGAGCACAAGAAAATTCTGCACCAATTTTATTAGTTAACTCAATCTTTAAATTTGATCTCTCTCAAAGAGCAGCAATCATTAAGAGTGAAAACCAGACCAGGGGACAGTGGGGCACATTTATAAGAGTTCAGGTTATAACACCCAGTTTAATCCTCAGTCACTATTTTTTAACATGAGCTTGGGCCAGTGACTTCCTTCAACACTGCTTTCTCTAACTGTCCAGACTTCCTTTGTACGCATGTGATTGATTAAGATATACCTTCAGTTACAAACTAATCAATGGATGCTATTAGTAATATTCTTAGGGCCAAATATTTTCTGAGAACAGACATATTTCTAATTTAACCATATTTTACTCACTCATATTATAGCTTGTTGAGAGAAAACGGCAGCTTCTTCTGTTATTTATGAGATATTATTTATTTCAAACTTAGATACACTGTAATTCCAGATTGCTTAAAGGCATAGTGTATGTGCACACCCATAACATGCACACACACACACACACACACACACACACACACACGCATACACATACATGCACAGATGATTGGAACCAATTTCCTTTTAAACCAATGAATTGAAAGAATAGCCATTTTGGGTTCATTCACAAAATGGGCATTAATGAGGTCCAGTGCTGTAATTTTGAGAGCTATTCTCATTTGGGGTTTTTGTCATGGAAAAAAAATGTCATTGAAATAATTTCATTTCCAAATTAGCTCTCCACAGATGTCTTGTAAAAAACCAAGATCCAGCTTTTGAGAGTGATGTAGTTGATTTAAAAAGTCAGGCTTCTGCGTTTGGCTAAGCTGGGAATAATACGGTTTTATATTTAGTCCAAACACAAAGCTTCTCCTAATTTCCTGACCTGCTACTTGCATTGAAATGTCACGTAAGTGCTTTGAAGATGGGAATGAGAGGGTGTAGGAATGGACTTTCCATACCCACGAAGAGGAATTAGCAGGGTACCTAGTGATAACTTTATTGCTGTTACGAACCTTTGTCTTATAAGGCTCATTGACAGATGCATTAGAAAGTGAGGACTTTTTCAAGAACAATTATGTTGTTTTGTAAAACTCATGGTTCATTTGGTGAAGAATTTATCCCAATCAACTTGACTGAAATAATTACCGGGGGCCAAAACTAGTAAATCTACTGTGTTTGAAGACAAACAGTTTAAATCAGAATTTTGGTTTTATGTTTTATTCAAAACGCAGATTGCTGGATCCTGTCCTCACACAATGAGGTATAATTTCTTGAAAATAATCTTAAAAACTTATATTTCCTGGAGTTCATAGTACAATTTGAGAATCTCTGACTGCAATCATACAATGCTAATTAGAAGTGGCAGAGCGTAGGCAAGTGTAGGAAGGCCGTGGATTGATGTTAGAAGCCCAGGGTGTTTGTCTAGATTCTGTCTCTTAGTGGTTGTTTGATCTATATAATTGTTTAGCCTCCACAAGTATTTATTTTCTCGTGTTTACACATCCTGATTGTTATAGTAAGCAGTTGTGATGGAGCTCATGAAAGCAATTTTTAATTTGTACACTGTCATAAGTACATAAGAGAACATTATACTAAGGTTATAGTTTCACTAACTGCTTAAGTAATAATCCTACTGATGCAATAGACTGTTTATTTTCCTATATAATATTAATATTTTCAAAGATCACCTTAGGGCCAAGATAGGAAATGCATGGTAAGGATGGTTGGGCTGGAAACCAATTGGGAAAGGCTGGTGTGAGTGAACTGTGTGTCAGGTCTGGGTCAGGCCTGGATGGATCAGAGTAGATGGGGGAAGTGTTTTGAAGCACCCTGGAGTTCAATAGACAACAGCAGGCTGGTCTGGTATGTGGGCAGAGGATGCAGTTGCACTGAGAGCAGATGGAAAATGAGTGTCTATGCCTGAATGTACCTAATAAAGATCAAGAAACCATAAAGACAACAAGTCGGACCTAAATCAGGCAGGCTACAGCTGGAGCAGAAACTGAGCCCTGGAATGAACAAACACCACATGAGACCATCTCTTCCTGTACCCTGAACATTCAGCTAGGAAAAGGCCTCTTTAGGGCACAGAATCAGCACTTGGTCTCATCAAAACCACTTGTTAAAAATAAATGAGACAAGCACACATGTCTCCAAGTTCTAGAAAAATATAACTTTTGATCAGAATACCAATGGCTGGGCCATAGCAAACAAAGAATCTTACTGTGAATATATTCCTGTTCCCGCAGAGTGAGCCCAGAACCATGCCAGAATGTGACACCATGGCTGAGGTTGTCAGTAGGTTGCACCAAAAAGAGGTCATTCCCATGCACTCTGCATGCAAAACACCATGAGCCCACCCATAATTCATTCATTCAACAGATCTTTCTGGAACATCTTTTAATGTGCCAGATGCTGTGCCAGGTTGATACTGGAGGTCCAAGAAGGAGCTTGACAGATGTGGTCCTGTGCAGCCTGTCCCCTGCAGCATGTGTCTGCTATGGACTGTGGCTACAAGTATCCATCCCTCCCCCATCCTCCCCCATCCACATCCCTTTGTGATGTCACTGTGGCTTCTATCAGCCCCTGCCTTTGAATCTGGGTTGATGTGCTGACTTTACTTGACCTGTAAAAGCATAGAAGTGACTTTGTGCCACTTCTGACCCTGGGCATCAGGAAGGTTTGTTCTCTCTTTTCTCTCTCAGAGTCCCCAGCCACTGAGAACAAGCCTGGGCTAATATGCCGAGAATGGGAATCCCTAGATGGGCCAATGACCCACTGGTGGCTGACACTGAAGTGAGCCCAAGCAAGATGGAAGGGCAGTCCAAGCAAACCTAGCCCAAATTACTCATGTGGCACAACTGTAATCTAAACAAGTGGTTGCTTCAAGGTTGAAATGATTCATTAGGCAGCAAAAACGGACAGAGATGCCCTTACCTATGAGAGTCTGACTCAAAGTTTATTTGGGGCATAGCATTTTCTCACATGGCTTATCAAATTACCTTCATAACTGCCACATCGCCACTTCACTTTGCGCTGTTTGGACATGGCCACAGTATACAGTTGTCAGAATACAGACACCCTGGGAAGGTTTGATATTGGCCCTCTGATCTGCAGAATATGAAGTTGACTAACATGCTTGAAACATGACATAGATAGGATAATGTCTTTCTTGGAGAAAATACAAACACACAACGTAAACATTTATCACCATTACAAACTTGTAACATGCAGCTGAAAAGTTAATGCAAATCCGATCTGCTTTGTTTCCTTGCCTGACAGCTTGTGATGTCAAACAAACAGAAAAAGATCCACAACAAAGACCAAACACCTGTTTATCTGATTCTGAGTGGGTACAAGAAATCAAAGACATCCTAGAGACAGGGCCATGAAGTCTCTTATTTCTTCTTCGAATCTAATTATGTCAATGTATTACTGCAACTATCACTATATGCTTACATAGTGTTCTATTTGTCGGTTTGTGGCTGCCTTAATTCTAATGGTGACATATCAGTAGAGATTAGCAAAAGGGATCTTTGATTTATCTTGATTTTCAAATATGTCAGGGTATCTTCCTCTTTTCCTGGCAGTCTCTCCTCTCTTTCCAGCTCTCCCAGCTGGGCATTTGGGAAATGGCCAGTTCTGGGGCTAATGTGTTTCTGCCGTTATCTGATAATGATGCTTCTTCATGGAGGCAGCAGTGAAGATAGGTTTTAATTGGGTGTATTTTTAAAGCAAACCTTTTAGTTACTTAAACAGAACTCCAGCAGCTTCCTCTCTCCTTGATCTGGCTGTGCAAGAACCATGCGGATGGGAAAAGCTGGATTTGGAAGGGAGTCAAAGGCTGGGAGTGGTTTCCATGTGAACAAGGCCAGTGAGGGTGGCCGAGGCCCAGACGAGGCCTAGGGTACATTACCAAGCAGCCACACCCTAAAGGGCCTGGAAGATGGCAAAGGTGTGGGCACTAAGGGAGAAAGAGCCAGTACTTTCTAGCGGCCATCACTTTGCCCCAACAAAATATGGTACTCTAATGCAAATGATTTTAACCCTAGCTTAGGACTGATAACCTCAAATGTCATCCCATATCAGAGAAAATGTATTTAGATCCCAATCCTTTTTAAGTGACTCATAGGATATTGAGAATCACTGAAAAGGAGAATTGTTTAGTAAAAGGAGCAGGTTTAGAGGTCTTGATGTGGAAAAATGAGAGAAAAGAAGCAGAATAGAAAACCATTTCTTTCTGACTTTTATTTCTGAGATGGGATTAAACATGAGACTTGATAAGTTAATAATTTCCTTCTGGCTGGAGGTGGTTTTGTCATCATTACAGCATGCTCTTCAGGTGCAATTAAATGTCCCTTGAGCAGATCATCTGGGCCATATTACATAAGTCCTGGGGTCACCTAGAAAGGGCAGACCTGGGCCGGACTGGGTAGCAGCAGTGGGGACCCAAGGAGTGGAGCCAGGAGACAGTGAGAGGAAGAGCCCAGCCCTATGGCCTCCTCTGGCTCCTCTTAGACCTTGATTCTTCTTAATTTTTATGGAATTACTGTCCCCACAAGGCCTGCCCCTTCAATCCAAGAACTTTATCCAAAGTTCTGACCCAGACATTTTCTTCACGGGAAGTTTTGAATTTGAGTTCTGGGCTACAGAGTTATACATGCTGTGAGTTTGGGATGCTGGGGTGATCTGGATAGGATTTTTGAAACATTTATTTATTTAAATGAATACTAATACTTTAATTATGTGATTGACTTTTTAGATCAGAGGTCAAACTTTTCAAAGCAGTGATTTAACAAGGTGATACTGTTTTGGAGACAGTTTTTTCTCTTTTTTCCTTGTTGATTTCTTGTGTGATTATAATACTGTGTGTAAATTTTGAATCTTCTGTGTCAATCCCCATCTTGTGCTCTCCTGGATCTAGGAACACATCTCCAAAACATAGTCACTCTTTTCTAATGTAATCCCCAACTGGTTTGATGACTGTTACATAATTAACTGAATTTGAACAATTAGAAATATGTTTGATATTTGTTCTAGAGTTCAGATATCAATATCTACGAACAAGAGTGGGAGCTGGTCATTTTTTTCTCTTTTGCTGTGACACTGCTTTCCTGGAATATCTTGTGTCCATGGCCACATGGACAAGGCTCTTTACCCAAGAACCAGAGTAGAACTTGCTTTTTGAGAAGCAACAGGGATGTTGGAAGGATCTTTGAAATATAGAATATTTCTAGAACAGGATCACTTCCACAAGATGCTAAAATCATTAATTTTGCATAGAAGTAAAGACCAGGAAGATAGTGATTAACAGCTTATTGAATTTATGGTTGGCATATCTCTAAGCTTAAATGAGCGTAAAAAACACATAGAGAACATTCTATCACAAAGCTCCTCTCTGCACCTTGATCACATTGTGATCCCCTCCTCCCTCCATTCTCCCCCTGGTTACTGATCTCCCAAAGCACTGCAAATCTTGGACCAGCTGCAAGTGCTATAATCTTTATATCACCCCAGAAGACACACCAAACTAGAAAGTGCATACCTGGTGGTTAGTCCTATCCACTGTATTGGCTGTGGAGGGGTGGTCTCTTGTGTTCTGACGAATTCGAGTGGAGTTTTGTTGCTCGATGGTGGAGGAAGTTGGGATACAGAATTCTCTGAAGCATCGTTTGAAGTTCTCATCCAGAAATGCATAAAGGACTGGGTTCAGGCAACTGTTTGTGTAACCCAGAGCAATGCAGAAGTGCCAGGAGACCGTCTGGAAAGTGGTTTCTGGGATTGTAATCAAGGCTTTGATGATGACGTAAATGTGGATGGGAGTCCAGCAGACGATGAACACAGCAACCACCACCAGCACCATCCTGGTGATGCGCCGCAGGTTCCTGTCCTTTTCTTTGGAGCCCGAGAGCATGCGGACACTCTTGAGGCGCAAGATCATTAGCCCATAACACACCGTGATGATGAGGACCGGCATGATGAAGGCGAAGATGAAAACACAGATCTTCAGCAGGTTCTCCCAGTACCAGGTCGGGTGAGAGAACGTTAGGGTACAGTCTATGGAACCTGGAAGAAGAGCAGTTTAAGAAAAATCTAGCAAAACATTGAATTCTATCATCACATTTTAATACTGCCATTTTGCTCATGCATTGACAGCCCTGACCAGAGCTGGGTGGAGACTATCACTACACAAACCAGCAAGGATAGATGAAAGAAATTGTTTAAGAAATTCAACTATGTTGATTTTCAGGGAAAGTTACTTTTTCTTTTTCTAAATTTCCCATTTTGCTGTCTACTTTGGGCATATTACACATTCATGCAATGAATGATTATGTCCCTCTCACCAGAAACTAGACACTCTGTGGGATTTGTATTCATGTAAAAATATTATCATTGTCCAAAGTTTCTAGGAGGTTCCAACTAATGAATATTTCACTCCACTTTGAAGAAGACAGGTCATTATTCTGTTGTTTGGTCTAAAAAGACAAATTTGTCATGACATAGGCAATCACCTGAAATTCTAAAACAAGCCTCAATGGAACACTTTTGGGGTTTATACACTAATTACTTTTGAGAGATGTAGATTCATATTTACTCACCATTTTGGTAAAGGACAGAAAAGTCAGGAACAAATAGATTATATTTTCTTTAAATGTTAAGTAGGCTTAAAATTACAGGGAAGACTTCCCTACTCAAAGGCATTTTGTTAGAGAGAATAATTAAAATTACAATTGGATGAAGATATTGGACCATACCAATTCTGCTTGGCCCATGGCACTACCAATATATCAGGCTATTAGCCCTCCACCCTTCAGGCCTGCAACGCCACTTACCCTGCCTGTATTTTGTTGTTGCCATGAACATTACAGGCAGACCAATGGCAGAAGAGAGAATCCAGTTGCAGACATTGACAATTTTGGCATTTCGGGGAGTACGGAAATCCAGGGCCTTGACTGGGTGGCAGACTGCGATATAGCGATCCACACTCATGGTGCAGAGGGTGAATATGCTGGTGAACATGTTATAGTAATCTATGGAGATCACAATCTTGCAAAGGATGGTGCCAAAAGGCCATGTTCCCATTAGGTAATTGACACTCTGGAAGGGCAGGGTACTGGTCGCCAAGGCATCTGCCAGAGCAAGGTTGAAAATGTAGATATTGGTGGCAGTCTTCATTTTGGTGTATCTAGGAAATGAAGGGAAAATGGTGATAGTCAGTAAAGATGCCAGCCTGAAATACTGGTGAACTTCCAGTGAGAAGACTGCATGGATTAATGGAGAACTTTTGACATTACAAATATGATTTGTAGTTGCTGGAAAAGCCTGTCTGCGAATGGACCCAACCCAGAGGATAGAGAATTGAAAGAACAAAAGAGAATCCCATACTTGAAGCCAAGTCTTTTTTAGACCTTTTATTTACATGATACACTGAGTTCTTTTAAACTTCAGCTGGTGCTTACTGTTCTTTAAATCAATGAGGTTAAAAGTCTAACTCATTCAACCCAAGATGGCAGATGATTGGTGGAAATAGTATGATAGATCCATTGATTTAAGGCCTTAATTCAGTGTTCCAGGAAAGCATTTTGGTTTTAGTGAACACCAGGAACTCATATTATATGAACCTCCTATGTTCCAAGAGCTTGGAATTAGTTCTTGAGCTCTTAAGACTCAGATCTTGGATCTACACTGCAGTATATGGATGGAAAGGTGCCTTGCTATCTGAGAGGCCTTATTTTCAGATTTTATTTTGTAAGTTGCTTTAGAAGTTTTATTTCCTTCAAGGAGTTTAATGGGCAAAGGTAGGGAAAGTCATTTAACTTGACGAGATAAATCAAAGTGATTTCAGTGAGGACTATAAATATGGTAAATCTAAAAAGATAATTTAGAGAAGATCTTTCAAGACACACAAGTAAACCAAAACCAAAATTAAATCCGATTTTAAGCTTTTAAAGTAACTGAGATTTCTTGAAATTTAAGATGTTTAAACATTTTTTGTGTTGTTTATAAACAGATGGCTCTTCCCCAAAGCAAAAATAAATAAAATAAGTAAGACAAATAACTCTTGCTAGATTTACTACTGATTATAGTGCTGTATGATCCAAAGGCACACTCGCCTGCATTATTGACTGCAATTGACTTCTGTACATCCTATTGAGAAGGCCTTACATTTCACATCTCATCTTCAATAGGATGTTTTATGTTAAATAATTGGGCTCTTTAAGGTCATTTTTCTGACTCATCGGAATTTCAACCTTCTCTTCTGGCTTATCTGAGTATGAGGTATTCACAATGTATGCTTATTTCAATTTAAAAAAAATAACTTCCTCTCTGGAATGAGGTATTTGTGAAACAAAATTAGGTTAGGGCCCATGATGAAAGGAAAAGTGAGTTAATGCATATGTTAATCAGCTTAATTCAGACATTCTATAATACATAAATATTTCCAATGTCATGTTATATGTGAGATTATATATAACTTTATCTGTTAATTAAAAATAAAATAATACAAAGTGAATATCTATTGAACCTCTTTCAGTGGGCATTTTACAGGAACAGTGCTGTTTGATTTTTCTCAAGTTCTCCATATAGCTTTCCTCTAAAGATACCCAGCATACTGTTCCCAATTACACATGCTCTGAGTCTCAGCAACATATTAAAGAAGGCTCAGCTACTTTTTAAATATGTGAAAGAGAATTATACAAGAATGAAGGTTTAGGAATTCCAGTTGCCTTCAACACACACCAGAAGGCTTTAATCTGAGAAGATAGTGTAATTGGACAAAGGGTAACGGTGTTCAGCAAACACAGGCTTCTTGTTCTGTTTTGCTCTGATGTGGTGGTAGGAATGTTTTCCCAAGGAAGTTAAATGAATGATCAAGACCCACTAGAAACCATTCTAGGAGTATATGAACCAGAGTCAGCAGGTGGTCCAAGGATTACCTCTGTGTTCAGCTTACTTGAGTGAGTCTGAGTGGAACCACTGGAGATTTCCATCCTTTGTGCCTACTCCTTTTTACTGTGCCATAAATGTGTGGAGTGGAAAAGTGAACTGGGAGGTGTGACATATCCCTGGAAAGTATCATCCTTCTCCCAGGGCCTTCCTGGCATTGACTGCTTCCACTATACCCCTAACTGGGTCTTCTAAGCAGTGACCCAAGCTACTTTTTTTTTTCCTATTTACCTCACTGAAATTTTCATAATAGATATTTATATAAATTTATTTTTGATGACTAGTTTTTTTTGTTCTATGAACCCCAAATTAATGACCAAATAATTATTTTTTCCCCTGATACCGGGGATTGAACTCAGGGCACTTGGGCACTGATTCAAAATCCCCATCCTTATTTTGTATTTTATTTAGAGACAGGGTCTCATTGAGTTGCTTAGCACCTTGCTATTGCTGAGGCTGGCTTTGAACTCGCCTCAGCCTCCTGAGCCACTGGGATTATAGGCTGGGCCACTGCACCTGGTTCCAAATAATATTTTTTAAAAAAACAACTTGTGTTCTTTTTAGAACCTTCAATGTTTGATCCATTACAGTGATTGTAGAGTCCAGGTATCATGTTGGGGAAGAGGTATTGTGAAGTCTCTTTTATTGGTAGCTCACAAGTCTACTATGTGGCATATAAACCCTTCTCTTGGAGATATCCATCCTTTTTATGTACTGAGGAAATCATTCCTATCTTTCCTTACATTGATTCTTCATATCATCTCTCAAAATTATTCCTACTTCCAGAAATTCATTGATTTTGACCTACTTGTGCTGAATGAAATTCCACTGCATAAATTATGTGGGTTCACCAATGGACACTTTTATTTTGTTTTGTTTTTGAGCTGAATTGTGATGATTCTATATCAGTTCAAAAATAAAACTAACAAAGGGAGCCTCAAAGAGGGAGAATCAACTTGTTGCTTTTATACCACATCATGCCCTTCATATTGCTCAACTACCTTCTAGTCTGCTAGGATGTTCACACCTGTCTCCTTATGCTTTTTCTGACCTTTCACATTTTTACCTAATTGAGTGAAGAAGAAAGATATTTCATTTAGTAAGACTTCAATGAGCCTTTTGTATATATTCAGCATTGTACTTAGGAAAATTTTTGCCATGACATTAATGTCCACTTACCCTCTCATAGAAAACCATACTTTTAATGGAGAAAACACTCCCTAGAGTATCATTTTTAATTCTCATGATTATTGGGGAAATCCATTGAAATGAAGTGCTTGTCCTACATTTTAGGATATTACATCCTGAAGAATGTCTTTACATGAGTACCTGTCTGATTTCTTCATATTACATCCCGGAGGTCTGTGTGTGTGTGTGTGTGTGTGTGTGTGTGTGTGTGTTTATGTGTGTGTGTGTGTGTACTCTAAGATAATAAACCCCAAATCCACTAATGAGTATACCCTCATTTTCTATTAATACAGAAGGAGACCATATATTAGCTTGTTATTTTCTGTTGTGTTCTCACTAGCTCAGTGAAGGAGTGAAGAGAGAATTTCTCAGTTTGCTGTAAAATGTCCTGAAACTTTTCATTTATATTTACTTCAAAGTGATGCCATGTGTTCACTGAGCACGTTTCCGAGCTGCTGGCACAAAAGCAAAGATCAACACTAGAGTAGTGGCTTCATATACCTGAGTCATGAAGAAAGACAGTGCTTACTGCTTGCTAGTTTGCCTCAAAAGAGAAGAAAGTTGCCAGTTTGCTCAGAAGAGAAGAAAGTAGAGGCTTCCAGAAAGCAAGACACAGAGGAACCACCTTGCAGAGGTTGACTAGCTGTCCTCTGTGTGTGGATGACTGATAGAATCTTTTTAGTTGAGTGTTGCTCTCTTTATTTACATCCTTTTCAACTTTTTGTTCTCTCCCTACCTTCTCTATTTTCTTCCCTCCATGTCTTTATTTGGACAAGTCATGAGAAAATTATCTTTCAGACAGAGCAGGGGAAAGTTCTGCTTTTTTGGAGCAATGATGAGCTTTATACATAGAAAACGTACAATGAACAACTGATCACATTTTCAGTTTTGCACTTGTTATCAGGAAAAATCAGCAAAATTTATCTCCTCCAAATAACTGTGTATAATCTAATGGTGCCCATTGCTGTCATACTACTCTCCTGCTAATTTCATCACTTAATTCTCTTTTGGATTCTGTTTGCCTCTTTTCTTCACTTCTCTTATTTTACTGCACACAGTTTTTGATACCCTCTTTCTGGAAATGGAAGCTGGGTGGAGGCAGGGAAAGGTACTTGCCCACATGTCATATACCACTCCTCTGGACATAGGAAGAAAGTTTAGGAAAAACCCTGCCCATTAGAGCCTCTAGACCCCATGTTCTTGGAAGAACCTCTTTCTTGTTTTGTTTACTTTCTGAACATTTTACATCAGGACATAACTAGCACTTGCCTCATTTGAAGTTTACATGAATAATCTTGTTTTGCTACTTTGATTTTTGTATTCTGTGATATATATTATAGAAAGACATTAGTATGTTATATTCTCTGATGGATATAAACAATTGTCAATGGATGAAATGTTCTTATTTGTGACCTTAGGTTTTTGTTTATAATATATAGATTATTATTTTTTGGGTTAAATGATTTTGAAAACAGCATCAGATCATTCATTTCTGGAGTTAGAGCTTTTTGGTTCATGGAAAACCATATTTTGCTTTTGTTCTAAAGACATGCCTTTTAGAACTTAGATATAGCTTTCAAAATCAGAACTTCTAAGAGAAAAGGAAATCTATTTTAGAATATGAAAGTTTTACACATAAGAAATAATCAAGGATATATTATCAGCAACTTCAAATAATGCTATCTCCCTGAATATTTCTTTAATATTTAAGGAACAATAAAGAATATGCTGTTTTTAAAACATATGATAAAACAATATCACCAATATTTATAGAGGTTCTTTCTTTTTTTTAGGAAAAATACCAACACTGATATCAGAAATTTTTTGTAGCTGCATTTTGAAGCTCAAATGTATGCAGTAGATGATATAATACATTTTAAAATGCATAAACTGTCCATGAAACTTTCTTTTCAACTTGATACAACAAACACAAGATTTCAGATATATTTTTGGTGAAGACATTGTACCAAACTCCTGTTCGGTGATGATCATATTTTGGTGGTGATGTCAACAGTCTATGTAAGTAAAATACAAACAGCAACATGAGTAAAGCATCAAAACAAATAAAAACAAAGGAAACTTATCCATTCATCACAAAATCCAACACAATAAGTGTATCAGCAAATTAATGCTTGTTGACTGGGACTGATTAAAAGAATTTTTAAAAAAATATTGTGTTAAGACAAAACAAATTTTTCTTAGGGCATTAGCAATTTTTGAAGTAAACAGAAAATGGAATATTCCTTTTTACCTTGAAAAGACAGTCAAATTAAAAAAAAAAAGAAGAAACCAACTCTGGTAATGATGGAAGGTCATGGAATGATGAGAGAGGGAGGATCCAAGCGATGTGCCAGACCTCTTGGCTAATCACTGTGTTTTGTGGTGGAGGAGCACAGAAGACTACAGGTATTCATAGCTCCCCTCTGCATGCCCCGTTTCTCTAGGCTCCATCTAAAGCTGACACATGCCTTCTGTACTGTATTGTGAGCCAGGCATATTTCTAGAAGTGCTTTGCTCATAACGTTGCAAGTGGTTTATCCCAGCAGAACTCTGCCCGCCTAGTTCAACCAAGGCCAGAGGGCACGGCACTTTTATCTCCTTCTCACAGATGGCTGTGCTGCAAGCATCCTGGACATCCTTCTCCTTGTAAACCACGGCACAGTGGGAAGAACACTGAAGGAGAAAGAATGGCCTAGCAACTTAGAGAGGCCCTAGCAACTCAGCAAGACCCTGTCTCTAATAAATACAAAAAAAGGGCTGGGGATGTGGCTTAGTGGTTAAGGGCCCCTGAGTTCAATCCCAGTACCAAAACAAACAAACAAACAAACAAACAAACAAACAAAACACTTAGGAGAAAGTATGTAAAGGAGAAAGGAGAACCAGGTAAAGGAACAAAGAAACAGCCAGAAAATTTAACAAGAAACCCAGAGTTGGGATCAAGGAAGCCAAAGAGGGAAGAGTCTCATGAAGTCCATGGTGGTCGAATTTGCTGAATGTTGCAGAGATATTGTGTCACATGAGGCTAGAAATAGGTCCCTGGACTTTAGCAAAATGCACGCCATTAACGACCTTGACAAGTTCTATGGCGTGGTGGGGTTGAATGATAAATAGATAAGAGTCCACAAGTAAATGGGAACTGAGCACCTGGAAGAAAACTCATGAGGCATTTGCCCTGAAGAGGAGCAGAGAGGAGTATGATTTCCAGAGACAAATCTAAAGCATGAGTTGATATACTAGAGATGTATGTATGCTATTGAATAATGATGTCGTAATGGAAAATTGATGAACCGGGGGAAACTGAGGATGTTAGTGTGAGTGATGTCCTTGAGACACTGCAAAGAGATGGGATTCAGAGCAAAGGTGGTTTGAGTTGTTGGTCACTGTTGATTATCCCTGGCAACAGGACTGAAAGGGTGGATCCAGAAAAGCACTTTTTTGTTTTAATTAATTTTTTTTTAAATTTTTACAGACTGTATTTTGACAGGGTACAACTTGGTTGTACACAATGTAGAGTCACACCACTCATGTAATTGTACATGTGCATAGGGTGATGATGTCTGCCTCAGTCCACCATCTTTCATGTCTCACCCCTCCCCTCTCATTTTCCTCTACGTAATCTAAAGTTCTTCCATTCTTACCTGTGTGTATATGTATACAACACACACACACTTTTTTATTGGAAGCCTTCTCTTGACCTTATTGTCTATTTTGTGATTTCCATTTCTGTTCTTTTTTTTTTTTTTTTCAAAAGCAAAGCTCCCAGGAAGAATCATACTCACTGTCAAGGACCAATTATGCAGGCACACAGAAACATTGGTCAAATGAGTAAATGAAGACACTCCTTGGAGTATCAATGACAGGAGGTGATAAAGCAAAGAAGGTGGGGGGTGGTTTAAAAGGGAGGACAGGAAAATAAATTGAGCAAAGAAGCATTCGTTTGGCAGTAGTAAGGGTTCATCTGAGGGCTGTAGTTTACAAAGTTAGTGGTCAGGATGGAAAGTGGCTGTTGTGAGGGGTGTTTGAACAGGATCTGCAAAGGAAGAGGTGCTAGACCAAAGGGGGTGATTCTTAAGTGGGAATCTCGGAGTTACTGAGATGGCAAGTGCTAGGGTGTGGCTGTGCAAGGTTGGTCCAAAATTTAGCTAGAATAATATATCAGGAGTGAGCCAATTCAAGTACGACTTTGTTTTGAGGTCTCTTGATACTTTCTGTGAGTGTCATCTCTCCGCACTGTTCTCTTTATGCCTGCTGTTGTGACCACTGCCAATACTGCTGCTTATACTGTTGGTTCTTCTTTCTTCTCTTCTTCTTCCTACTTCTGCTTCTCCTCCTTCCATTAATCTGCTTTCCATGATTGATACATATTCATGGTATCTCTGTAACATACATAGTTCTTGAGAAACGAGTATTCTATCATTTTTCTTTTTTAAATTCAACCATCAAGTTTAATTTTAATTAATTTATGATACAAGCTTCAAATAAAACTAAAGACTCCAATATCATATGGATCTTTTAACTCCAAACACACACACACACACTCTTTGTGACTCTGGTTTTGTTACACTGCATTTGTGATAATTATAAACATATGTACCTACAGAAATATGCAGAGCTTCATGGATAATTTTCTGAACTCAGATATGACCATACTTTATATATCATTTTTGGAGTTCAATTTTTTTAGTTAGCAATATAATTTTGTGGGATTTCCATTTTAAAAGTCACAGATTTAATGTATTATTTTTTCAATAGCTGTGTAATATGCCTCAGTTTACGTGACCTTTCTGCTGATTGGCATTTACGATGTTCATGTTTTCAACATTCTTAGCCATGCTGGATGTTGCTGTGTCTGTTCCAGGTGCTGAGGGCAAGTCTTCCTCTGGGCCGTCCTTAGGAGACCCCTGGGGATGCCCCTTTGCTGATTAGAGAGGGCCACCTAAATCGCCCAGCACAGTGGTTGTGTTCCCACCTGTGATCCAGGCTTGTGACAGGTGGGTTAGTGTATTTCTTTCTGGGATTAGAACTGGGAAGCCATTGGCATGCACAACGAAGCCATACCCACCAGAAATCTATGTATCCATAGTAAAGCTGCTATTTCTTCTCCATCTACTCATTCATTTTGTCATCTCTTAATTGGTTCAAACACTGGCAGTGTAAACAGGTGTAACCTTCAATAGTGCCTTTAAACCTCCACAGCATCCAGTAATAATTTATTTATCATTTTTTATAAACTAATGTATGGATATCATTGATACATTAATTTATGTTCCTTCAAAATAGTTTCTAAGGTATTTTGGACTTTGAAGGGCTAAGAATGGAGTCTTCTGTTTGTTCTTAATAAACTCTCTTAAAAGTGAAAGATTATATTGACTTTATTTTTTTAAATTTTGATTCATTGTACACAAATGGAGTACAACTATTATTTTTCTGGTTGTACAAGAAGTAGAATCATACCATTTGCCTATTCATACATATACATAGGGTAATGATGTTTGTCTCATTCTATTATCTTTCCTTTCCCACTCCCTCCCCACCCCTCATTTTAGTCTACACAATCCATCCTTCTTCCGTTCTTCCCTTTCCTCCCCCTGACCCTGTTATGTATCATCAACCACTTGTCAGAGAAATAATTCGGTCTTTGTTTTGTTGGGATTGGCTTATTTCACTTAGCGTGATATTCTCCAACTCTATCCATTTACCTGCAAATGTCATAATTTTATTATTCTTTATGGCTGAATAATATTTCATTGTGTATATATACCACAGGTTCTTTATCCATTCATCTATTGAAGAGCATCTAGGGTGGTTCCACAATCTAGGTATTGTGAATTGGGCTGCTATAAACATTGATGTGGCTGCATCACTATTGTGTGCTGATTTTAAGTCCTTTGGGTATAGGCCAAGGAGTAGGATAGCTAGGTCAAATGGTGGTTCCATTCTAAGTTTTCTAAGGAATCTCCATACTGCTTACCAGAGTGGCTGTGCCAATTTGCAGCCCCACCAGCAATGTGTGAGTGAACCTTTTTCCCTACATGCTTGCCAAACCTATCGTTGCTTGTAATCTTGATAATAGACATTCTAATTGGGGTGAGATGAAATCTTAGGGTAGTTTTGATTTGCATTTCTCTTATTACTACAGATGTTGAAAATTTTTTCAAATATCTGTTGATTGCTTGTAGATCCTCTTCTGTGAAGTGTCTGTTCATTTCCTTACTCCATTTATTGATTGGGTTATTTGTATTCTTGGTATAAAGTTTTTTGAGCTCTTTGTAGATTTTGGATATTAGTGCTCTATCTGAAGTGTGTGTGGCAAAGATTTTCTCTCACTCTGTAGACTCTCTCTTCACATTGGTGATTGTTTCCTTTGCTGAGAAAAAGCTTTTTAGTTTGAATCTATCCCAGTTGTTGATTTCTGCTTTTACTTCTGTGTTTTGGGAGTCATGTTAAGGAAATCTGGTCCTAGGCCAATATGATAAAGATTTGGACCTACTTTTTCTTCTATTAGGTGCAGGGTCTCTGGTCTAATTCCTAGGTCCTTGATCCATTTTGAGTTGAGTTTTGTGCAAGGTGAGAGATAGGGGTTTAGTTTCATTTTGCTGCTTATGGATTTCCAGTTCTCCCAGCACCATTTGTTGAAGAGGCTATCTTTTCTCCATTGCATGTTTTTGGCTCCTTTGTCAAGTATGAGATACCTGTATGTGGATTTGTCTCTGTGTCCTCTATTCTGTACCATTGGTCTACCTGCCTATTTTGATACCAATATCATGCCACTTTTGTTACTATTGCTCTGTAGTATAGTTGACGTTCTGATATTGTGATACCCCCTGCTTCACTCTTCTTGCTAAGGATTGCTTTAGCTATTCTGGTTCTCTTTTTCTTCCAAATGAATTTCATGATTGCTTGCTCTATTCCTATGAGGAATGTCATTGGGATTTTAATTGGAATTGCTTTGAATTTGTATAGCTCTTTTGGTAGTATGGTCATTTTGACAATATTAATTCTGCCTATCCAAGAGCATGGGATATCTTTCCATCTTCTAAGGTTTTATTTAATTTGTTTCTTTATTGTTCTGTTGTTCTCATTGTAGAGATCTTTCACCTCTTTTGTTAGATTGATTTTCAGTATTTTATTTTTTTTGAGGCTATTGTGAATGGGGTAGTTTTCCTAATTTCTCTCTCAGAGGATTCATCACTTATGAATAAGAATGCATTAGATTTATGAGTATTGATTTTATATACTGCTACATTACTGAATTCATTTATGAGTTCTAGAAGTTTTCTGGTGGAATTTTTCGGCTCCTCTAAATATAGAATCATATCATCTGCAAATAGTGATAGTTTGAGTTCTTCTTTTCCTATTCATGTCCCTTTAATTTCTTTAGTCTGTCTAATTCTCTGGCTAGAATTTCAAGGATGATGTTGAATAGAAGTGGTGAAAAAAAAGCATCCCTGCCTTGTTCTAGCTTTTAGAGGGAATGCTTTCAGTTTTTCTCCATTTAGAATGGTGTTGGCCGTGGGCTTAGCATAGATAGCCTTTACAATGTTGAGGTAAATACTATCCCTATTTTTTCTAGTGTTTTGAGCATGAAGGGGTGCTGTATTTTATCAAATACTTTTTCTGCATCTACTGAAATAATCATGTGATTCTTATCTTTAAGTCTGTTGATGTTGTGAATTACATTTATAGATTTCTGGATGTTGAACCAACCTTGCATCCCTGGGATGAAACCCACTTGATCATGGTGCGCTATCTTTTTAATATGTTTTTGTATGCATTTTTCTAAAATTCTGTTAAGAAATTTTGCATCTATGTTCATTAGGGATATTGGTCTGAAATTTTCTTTCCTCGATGTGTCCTTGTCTAGTTTTGATACCAGGGTGATATTAACTTCATAGAATGAGTTTGGAATTATTCCCTCTTCCTCTGTTTCATAGAATACTTTGAGAAGTGTTGGAATGAGCTCTTCTTTGAAGGTCTTGTAGAACTCGGCTGAGAATCCATTTGGTCCTGGTCTTTTCTTTGTTGGTAGGCTTTTGATGACTTCTTCTATTTCATTGCTTGAAATTGATCTATTTAAATTGTGTATGTCCTTCAGATTCAGTTTGGGTGATCATATGTCTCTAGAAACCAGTTGATGTCTTTGACATTTTCTATTTTGTTGGAGTATAGATTTTCAAAATAGTTTCTAATTATGTTTTGTATTTCAGTAGTGTCTGTCATGATAGTTCCTTTTCAACTTGAATTTTAGTAATTTGAATTTTTTCTCTTCTCTGTGTTAGTGTGGCTAAGGGTTTATCAATTTTATTTTTTTAAAGAACCAACTTTTTGTTTTGTTAATTTTTTGAATTGTTTCTTTTTTTCAATTTCATTGATTTCAGCTCCGATTTTAATTATTTCCTGTCTTCTACTACTTTTGGTGTTGATTTGTTCTTTTTCTAGGGCTTTGAGCTGTAATGTGAGGTCATTTATTTGTTGACTTTTTTTTTTTTTTTTTGGAACCAGGGATTGAACTCAGGGACACTCGGCCACTAAGCCACATCCCCAGCCCTATTTTGTACTTTATTTAGAGACAGGGTCTCACTGAGTTGCTTACGGCCTCGCTAAGTTGCTGAGGCTGGCTTTGAACTCGCGATCCTCTTGACTCAGCCTCCCAAGTTGCTTGGATTATAGGCGTGTGCCACCACACCCAGCTATTTGTTGACTTTTATTGAATGCACTCCATGCAATGAATTTTCCTCTTAGTACTCCTTTCATAGTGTCCCAGAGATTTTGATATGTTGTATTATTGTTCTCAGTGATCTCTAAGAATTTTTCCCCCCAATGTCTTCTGTTATTCATGCATCATTCAATAGTGTATTATTTAATCTCTAAGTGTTAGAGTAGTTTCTGTTTTTTTATTTAAATAAGCATTTAGTTTGAATAGTCAACAAAGGCAAATCTTGTGTTATTAATGAACTTGAGAATATATTCCAACCTTTTGTGTGCTTGCACTTGAATTTTAGTGCTGTGCAATGTAGATAACAATTGCAGTAGTAGAATCTGAAGTAGTAGAATTGCATGGTCTATAAGCATCCGCTGTACTGCAGAACTCCATTCAGCCTGCAGTGTCCTTCCTGTGTCACTATGCCTGAGTGCCATTATGGTTCTCCCGACCCTGACACTTGCATTTATCTCTCTCTTGAATTGTGACTTTCCTAATCATCACTTAGTCTTAAAAGATTTTTCTCCTATAGGAAGAATCATACTTTCCCATCCCATGTCATTATATACTCCCATATGGAGCCCTATTTTTATCCCTCTCTATTGCCAGAGGAGAATATGAGAAGACATGTAATGGCAGTGAGGTTGAGTAATAGAAAAAGGAAACTCATTTGCTAACAGTCAGGCTGTGGTGTTCCTTTGTGGAACAAAATTCCACAGACTATACAGAGGATTCTCCATGACCGTGATGTGACAAGACAGAAATAAGTTGACTTGATGAGCTTGCCTGCCACCGAGGTAAGCCTCCCACACCATAAATGCTAAACATCTCCCCCTCCTCATTAACAGGAAGTGACCCTTACTTCTTAGTAAAGGACAACTTCAAACCTATTCTCTTAATTAGACCTAGATAAAAAGTTATTGGTAACCATTCATCAAGTTACCCTGGTTTGGGACAACTCTCTGTCTACGCAGAACTCTGCTTCCTTGAATTCTGTTCCAGATCACCAGACATAACCTAAAATCCTTGTGGTTCTCTGTCTTCCTTTCTGCAATGGGCTCAGTAAACCTATTTTTTTTTCTTGACTGTGGACACATTCCTGGTGGGTTTTGGCTGGTGAGTGTCAATGGTAAAGTGGACGCAGAGAAATCAATGAGGATCAGGAGGTGCCAACATCAGTAGGCCAACGAAATGAGCAACTAGAGAGAAGCATTCAGAAGTGTCTAGTGATGTCCACACACAGGTACAGGCTACCGAGTGTCCAGAAGCTGCTGCTCCATTGGCATCTTGGTATACAGACCCTTCCAAGGTCTTTCTTCAGTGGACATGGGGGGTTATAAAAGCTAGTGTTGTGTACTACCTCACTGTTTTCCAGAACTGGACCCCTCTTTCAGAGCTGATGACCCTGTGTGGTGCTGGTCGCTAGGTGCAGAACATGCTCTAGGTCAACCCATCCCGGATGACACACTCCATCCTATTAAGTGTTAGCTGATGGGCTTTAGCTCTAGAAGTCATCAAAATGAAGACCTGCTTGCTCATTCATGATCAACAGATTATATTTCCAGGGGGAAGTTTCAATACCTTCTAGGAATATTTTACATTTTTACAGTGACTATCCAATGGTCCCATAAACAAAATATTAAATGTTAGGAGATTAAAGAAGAAAGCCTAACTTTTAACGTGAAAACTTTGCCTGAGTCATAGTAACTATGTACTCTGAGATCAAGACTAACCCCATTAAAGTGTTATGAACCCACAGACAGGGAGTAATGAAAGCTATGCTGATTTTGTTAATTTCTTCTAATTTGACTTCTTAATCAAGTTAGAAATAAAACACTCTGACATAGTCTAACAGGAAGAACATTGGGTTTGAAATGAGCATACATAGGTGTGAACACTGTGATCTTAGCGGAGTGGCGGAACCCCTATTCCCCTAACAAAGAGTGATTGTATTGCCACTAAAATTGTCACTAGAACGCACTAAATGATAATGGAGATGCACACTGCATTTTGAGCATTATAATCACCGGCAGCTTTGTTGACTGCTTACCTTGTTAGGCCTTGCTCTAAGGAACTGACTTAAATTTCCTTCTTAATGTCTGTTATAAACTTACGAGGTGTGATTATCACTTCTTTCATGGATGAACAAACCAAGATACATGGAGGCTAAATGACTTGTTCAGGAATAATGGCGGCAAGGAATCTGAGCAGATGGCTGAGTAGGACGCTCCAAGAATCTGTCTCCCCCTCCTAGATAACAATTGCATTGGCATAATCTGTCTTATGTAAATATTTTGGAACTTCAGAGCATATTGAAAGCTTACAACTTCCAGAGGAACATTTGGGCAGTTAACTGTGGTTAATTTTGGCCCATTGCAGCTCTTATCTGGCTAGCAGCTTCCCATTTTCCACCCGGAGCCTGGTGGAAGGCATGAGCTGTGGGATCAGCTTGCACATAGCTTGTGAGTGTCAGGCTAGGCAGTAAGAACCCTGTCCACCATCATAGTCTATGTTCTGATGATTGACAGCTGCTCCTGATCACAGAGGCACAGGCACACGGACAGGCAACTATCCTTGTACCCTCTGACTACAAATTTTGCAAATTCCTTCTCTTAGAGCTGAAGCAACTTGTAGGGGGTTTAAAGGACCAAAGCATTTCCCCTCAACTTTAGTTTTATTTTTCACTTCCCCTTTGGGAACCATATGTTAAGGATGAGGACATTCAAATGCAACTGCTTATATACAGGGAAAATAAGAAAGTCATTTTGTACGCCCAGGGAAAGGTGCAGGCTCAGAAGAGCCTTATAGATTTAATCTATAAGGATCAAAACTGAGCTGAAGCAAACCTTAGCTGTGTTAATCGCAAACCATGAGGGAGGGGAGTTATCAGATTATCATATTTAAATCACATTTCTTTTTCAACAACAAAATCGCAAGGCATGCCAAAGAATAGGAAAGTATGACCTATTCAAAGAAGAAGAAGAAAATACAAAATAAGCAAACAAAAAGAGTGACGCTCTCTGAGGGAGACCAGATTACAGATCTGCTAGAAAAAAAATTTAAAATAACTATCTTAAAGATGCTCAAAGGATTAAAGAAAGAGGTGGAGAAAGAAAACAGGGTGTAAACAAGGTGGAAATATCAACAAGGAGCTGGAAAATCTAAACAAAATCAAAAGGAAATTGTAGTATTGAAAGTTATGATAACTGAAGTGAAAATTTTGCAAGAGATTTAAGTCAGATGAACCAGTGAACTTGAATATAAGACAATCAAAAGAATGGAGTCTAAAAATCAGAAAGAAAAGAGTGAAGAAAAGTGAACAGAGCCTACAAGACCTTGGGACACCACTCAGTGGACTGTCATGCACATCATGGGAGCCCCAGGAACACAGAGAGAGAAGGAAGAAGATATTATTGGAATAAGGTTTGAAAACTTCCTAAGTTTAGTGCGAGACATAAATATAGACATCTTGCTTTGGTGTCAGGCGTGGTTGCCTCATAGAATGATGAGGAAGTATTCTCTCCTCTTTAATATTTTAGAATACCTGAGCGCCAGTATTTAGATGGTTTGTACAATTAACCAGTGAAGTCATCAGGTCCAGGTGGAATGAACTCGAAGCGCCCACACTGAGACAGGTAGATTGTCAAAGGACAAAGACAAATGGAATCTCAAAAGCAGCAAGAGAGAAGAAGCTTGTCACCTCTGAGTAATTCTCAGGTTATCAGTAGAATCCTCATCAGAAACTCAGGAAACCATAGTGTGGTGTATTGAAAGTGCTAACACAAAAATAAAAATCATCACCTAATTATCCCAAACCTGGCAAAACTCTCTTCTGAAAGTGAGAACGAAGTTAGTACATTCCCAGACAACAAAACTGAGGAAGTCAGTCCTGCCCTGAAAGAAATCTTGAAGAGCTTGCCTGTTGAGATGAAAGGACATGGGACAATAACTTGAGACCATGTGAGGACGAAGATCTCAGTGAAGGTAAGTGCACAGGCTAAGATTATTATAATACTGGATTGCAACTCTTTTTTATTTATACATGAGTTATTGGATGAACATATTGAAATTATTGGTCTCAAAGCTAGTATTATTGAAACTTTGCTTTGCAACTGCATATTTTGTTTTCTAGATAATTTAAGAGCTAATGCATTTGGAGAAATTTGTAATTGCAAAGAAATAGAAATTCTGGATGGATCTATAACTAGTAAGAGATTAAATCAGTAATAAAACATCTCCCAAAGAAGATAACCCCTGGGACCTGATAACTTCACTGGTTAATTGTACAAAACATCTAAATACTAGAGCTCAGGATTCTAAAATATTAAAGAGGAGAGAATGCTTCCTAATCATTCTATGAGGCAACCATGCCCTGACACCAAAGCAAGACAAAGACACTACAAGAAAGGAAAACTTAACCAGCACACCCCATGAAAACTGGCACAAAAATCTTCAACAATACACTGTTAAACTACATTCTGTAGCATATTAAAGGGTTCTGCATCATAATCAAGAGATTTATTCTAGGAATGCAAAAATGGTTCAATATATAAGTATTGATGAATGTAACACACCACCTGACCAAGTGAAGGAAAATGGCATAATCTCATTTAATGCAGAAAAAGCATTTTACAGAATTCAACTCCCTTTCATTGTGAAACATTCCACACCACAGGAATAGAAGGAAACCACCTTAACATATTAAAAACTATATATGAAATTCCCATAGCATACATCACATTCAGTGCTGAATGGTGAAAACTTTTCTTCTAAGATCAAGGATAAGGCAAGGATATTCATTTTTCCCTACTTCTTTTTGATGTACTATGGAAAGCCCTAGACAGAGAAAATGGGCCAAATAAAGAAGTAAAATACATCCAAATTGGAAAGAAAGAAGTAAAACAATTTGTTTGCAGATGATACCATCCAGCATGTAGAAAGGGACCCCAGCATCCACAAAAGGACCCCATTAGTGCTGATAATTCAGCCAAGTAGTGGCCTAAAAGGTTACCATGAGAAAATCAGCAGCATTTCTACCCTGCTCTGACAATGAACAAGCAGAAAATAAAATTAGAACAGTCCCATTTACAAAAGTATCAAAAGAATAAAACTTAAGAATTAACCAAGAATGTGGAAGCTTTACATGATGAAAACTACAAAACATCTCTGAAAGACATAAATAAGTGGAAAGAGACCTCATGTTTATGGACTGGAGAAGTAATATTGTTAGTTGTTGATACTACTCAAATTAATCTACAGAATCCCCCTGAGTGGTGGCGCATGCTTGTAATTCCACTGGCTCAGGAATTCCACTGGCTGAGGCAGGAGGATCCCTAGTTCAAAGCCAGCCTCAGCAACAGCAAGGTGCTAAGCAACTCAGTGAGACCCTGTCTCTAAGTAGAATACAAAACAGGGCTGGGGATGTGGCTCAGTGGTTGAGTGCTCCTGAGTTCAATCCGGTACCCACCTCCAAAAAAAATTAATCTACACAATCAATGGAATCCTTATCTGAATCTCAATGAAGTTTTTGCAGAAATAGACAAATTCCTCAAAAAATTATGTGGAATCTTAAGGAACTGGCAAAGACTCTTGTGGCACCCAGGACAGACAAAATGATCTTGACAAAGAATAAATCTGGTGGCTGCCTGCTTTCTGTTTTTAAGCTTATTCAGAGCTAAAGCAATCAAAACAGTGTGGAGCCAAAGTGAGGACAGGTATATAGAAAAATGGAATACAATAGACTCATGAAAATAAGCCCTTGAATATCTGTCCACATGGTTTTCAACAAGGGTGCCAATACCTTTCAATGGGGAAAGGGCAGTTTTGTTTTTGGATATTGACATGTTAAAAACAAAACAAAACAAAAAAAGAAGTGGATTCCTTACTTAACAGGGTGTGTAGAAATTAACTCAAGGTGTATTAGAGACCTAAATATTAGATCTAAGTGATGGAACTCTTAGAAGAATTTGTAGGGCGAGGCTTCACGACATTGGAACTGACAAATAATCCTTGGAAGTGACATCCAAAGGTACTGACAACTAAAGCAAAAATAAACAAGAAGTGGGCTTTTAAAGGTTAGAAGTTTGTGCATCAGGGAAATTGCAAAGTAGTTGGAACACGACTTACACATGGAGAAAGTAGATGCAAATCATATATTTGATAATGGCTTAATATCCAGAGCGTGTAAGAAACTCCTAAAACTCAGTGACACAAAGTACTCTTTTGAAATGGACAAAGGATTTGAAAAGATTTTTCTCCAAAGAAGAAATAAGAATGACCAATAAGCACACGCAATATCGCTAGACCTTAGGGAAATGAAAATCAAAGCAACAACAAAATACTCTCTCATAATCACTAAGCAGAAAAGACAAGCGTTTCTGAGGATGTGGAGGAGTGGAGTCCCTCTGCACTGCTTGTGGTTGTGAAAAATAGCACCGTGGAAAAGTTCCTTAGGCAATTAAAAACGGAATTGCCATGAGGTCCAGCAATTGCCCTTCTGGGTGTAGGTCCAAACAACTTGGAAGGAGAGGTTCCGTGGAATATATACACACCCAGGTTTATGGTAGCATTATTCATAACTGTAGGCTCATGGAAGTCACTGAGTCCCAAACTGGACCAGTGGATGAGTGAAATGTGGAATAGACATACAGGACAATATCATTCAGCCCTTAAAGGGGGGGGATTCTAATAGATACTACAACAAAGATGAATCTCGAGGATGATATGCTAAAATGAAATAAGTCTATGACTAAAAAATAAAGACCCAATGATTCCACTTATAGGAGACACACAGGTTAGCCAAAATCATAGCTGCATAAAGTAAAATGCTGATTGCTAGGGGCTGTGGGGAGAATGGGAATTACTGTTTGATGGGCACAGAGTTTCAATTTTGGAAGATGAAATGAGTTCTGGTGGTGGTGGTGGTCATGGCTGTACGATATGAATGCATTTAAGGCTGATAAATACTACCATTAAAATGTTTAAAATGGCAAATTTTATGTTGTGCATATTTTACTCCAATAACAGATGTATTTGTGTGAAAAGAAAAGATAACAATAGTAGAAGCCAAATTGAAACCAATATCTGTCATAAGGTCTTGCTCTTCACTATGACATTGAAATTGCTGAGATGTATGTACTAGGAGATGTGAGCTCTGTGATAATTGATCAGTTCTATAAAATACAATAATGTTTACAGACTTTTTCCCTTACATTTGTACAAATTTATGTCCCCTGCAAACCCTAGCAGTAGCTAAGACAACTGAATGATTCCTATTTTAAAATGAAGAGAACTGAGGTATAGAACAATTTTCAAAAGCAAGAATGTTTAACATTGCACATTGAAATAGATGGGTGTTTGTTGCTATGCAAGAAAAATATCTGTATAATCCAGATCTATTTGTGGTTGTGTGTGTGTGTGTCCTGGAGTTATGGACATGTGTAGTATTTAATAATAACACATTAGAATAATTATATATCAGGAAAAATAACCAGAGGAGTTGAAATTGAAATAAAAATGTCCTCATTGCTGCTAAGTTTTGCAAGGGAGATTTAATTAAGATCCATGAAGACTTAACTTCTAATTCCTTTTGCATAAATGGTTGAGAATTACCTTCTTATCCTTTTTGTGTGCCATGGTACGTGTTGATACATAAATATTTTGGCATTTTATGAATGCTTTCAACAGGAGCTTTCTGCAATCTTTCAGGTCCAATCAAAGGAAAAATAAAAGTAATGCAATTAGTCCCAGCAGATCTTGATTTATTCATAATTTTGTATTGATGAGGACTGTTTTCCATCCAAGAATTATACAATCCATTATAACTGAACTCCCCAGCTGACCTGGGATTTTTCGAGGAAGCAGAAACAACTTAATTGAGATTTTATTCTAAGTACTTTTAAACAGAGAGTTTTTTGGAAGGTATTTTCCTTCCCCTGTGGAGAATTCAGTAGCATTTGTTAGGAGAAAATGTGATTCATGTGCAAACCAGTAATTTGGCAAAGCAAATAGGTCCCATTAGTTTTTAAAGACTGAAATTTTAGTCTTATCGTGCAATAAGGGTTATTAAATCAATATAGAGCTGTCTTCCAAGTTGGAATGGACTCATGGCACTGACAAAGTTGTTTTCAGTCACAAATTAAAGCATGTAACTGTTTTTAATGGGAAAACTTCTAATATGACTTTGCTTTATATTTTCTGAAAAAGCTGTCCAATGTAATATTTTATGTCCTTTTAGCATCAACCACTATTTCTGAAATTCCCCTTTTATTTATTTTCATTTAATTGAGTTCTTTTCCTCATTATATCATTGCATGTTCATTTTTTTTTGTTCACACAGTTCATATAATCTTACATATACATAGGGTAATACTATCTGTCTCAGTCTACTATTTTTCCTTCCCCCATCCCCTCCCGTCCCATTTTCCTCCACAGCATCCATACTTCCTCCATTCTTTCCTATCCCCCCCATAACCCGCCCCCCCTGTTGTGTATCAGCATCCACTGATCAGAGAAGACATTTGGCCTTTGGTTTTCTGGGCTTGGTTTATTTCACTTAGCATGATATTCTCCAACTCCACCCATTTACCAGCAAATGCCATAATTTTATTCTTTTTTATGGCTGAGTAATATTCCATTGCACATATATACCACAGTTTCTTTATCCATTCTTCAATTGAAGGGCATTTAGGTTGGTTCCACAATCTAGTTATTGTGAAATGAGCAGCTATGAACATAGATGTGGCTGCATCCCTATACTTTGCTGATTTTAAGACCTTTGGGTATAAACCGAGGAGTGGGATAGCTGGGTCAAATGGTGGATCCATTCCAAGTTTTTTGAGGAATCTCCATACTGCTTTCCAGAGTGGCTGCACCAATTTACAACTCCACCATTTTTGAAAATCTGAAAAATACTGACCTATATAGAATAAAATATAAATCACTGTTAACATGAACAAACTCTGAGGACGGCTTGGTATACTTAATATCTGGGTTTTGTGACTGAAGTTATAAACTTCAGAACTTCTAGAGAAAGATAAACCTTTTGCTGGACTTTATGTACGAAACAAAGCATCTTAAGTATTATGGGCCTGCTTTTAATTTTCATAAAATACATGTTTTCATAATTACTTTGTTCCCCATGAAATCTTCTTAGTGTCAGAACCCAGTCAGTGTATTCATCTAAACACCTTTTCTACTTTTATTTTTGGTGGGCGCTGGTTCTCAGGGGAGACACCTTTCTGCTGCCTTGGAGGGACCTTCAATTTATTGAAAGATCAGAACCAAGTTATTCCAAAGCTGTATATTAGATATTATTCCAAACTGGGGGACGATATGCAAAGACTGAGCAGAGTAGCTGAACTACATTTAGGTGGCAGAAATGTTGCAATTATCAAAAATTATTTTCATTACATGGACAAAGTCCAGAAATAAACTGTTTGCTTCTTGGGGTCACATGCCTGACCCAGTATGTCAGTTTCGTCTGTGAGGATGGCAGGCAGCCGGGGTCGACCCCAATAAGCCCGTTTACTGTTGTTTTCCAGAAACAAAATGTAAATCTAGTTTCTCTGATTAACTTGTTATTGTTTGTTTACCAGAAACAAACTAAACCTCTGTTAAATATATTCCAATGCACACATTTTACTACCTGTTTTTCAGACTGTGAAATTTAGTACATTTTACTGCCAGCGTGTTTTCTGCTCTGTGAGGGAAGATTTCCTTTTCTTGTTTAAACTTTGCATGTTTAGATGTTTGTGAAATGGTTGGTGCACAGGAGAAGCTAGAAAGTTCCTTCGTCACCTCAGGGGACCTCCTGTGTGATCTATCTCTCAGATGAATCTGGATTCTGTAGCCACACATTATTTTGCGACTTCTGTCTTCCCATTTCCTGGGGAAAAAATCATTTTTCTATTATCCTTCTTTTATGCCCATTGCCCCATCTTCCTTCTCCTAGTGGGGCATAAATCCACTGATATTTTTCAGGGGGAAAAATTCCCAACTAAGAACTCTTTCCTCAATATCTGTCAGTTTCCTGTCTACCTACTGATGCAATAAAGCAGAATTCCATTTACTGAACATTTCCCCAGATACCACATTTTCTCCAATCTGCCTCTGAGCCACGGAATGTGGAATGAGCTGGAATAGTCTATGGGAGAAGAACGAGCCTGGGATTTGTAAGGTTATGTTTTCATATATTTCCCCAGTGACTCTCTCCAACATTTGAGAAGCAAAAAAGAGCGAGGAGTGAGAAAGGAGGATTCCTAGTACTTTGGTGTCTCTGCTCCGGAGTGGGACAGACATGCCCTGTTACTTTCTCTTGGAAACAATTCCAGCCAAATCGCCCCCAGCCTGTCCATCTGGTGTTTGGTGCACCACAAAGACAAGAGCATGGAATGGAGGAAAATCTTTCATCAAATTTAGACAGGCAGATGCTTGAGCAAAATCCTTGAGTGAAGTTTTCCTCTTCTTCCAGACTGATTCTTTATGATTCTTGCAGATTCAGTTTTTGTCAATCACCATTATCTCTTCATCGCTGTCTCGTGTTTGAACTCCTTGGGACAATGAAGTAGGGGGAGAAAATGCCAGATACTTCATGAACTCAGGTTCTCCTCTCAGTGTGAATGTGGAAAATTGCACGGAATATACCTCCGTTCCAAAACACGTGGCTAACCCTTTTGCAAGAATTTTACTTTTGAGAATTCCCAGTTTCTTTCAGCCATCAACTCCAGAGGATCAGTGATATTTTCACAGTCCAGAAACAGGACCATGAAATCCAAGGGCTTAAATCAATGCAACATTACAGTTAGCTCTTTACCAGATCAGTTCAGCTGCCTTCTGTCCTATGAGCATTTATTACTCTGTTGGGTTCCCGACGCAAGAACGGAAGTGAAAAAATAGTCTCTGTCCTCAAGGAGATTACCTTTTCTAAAATGGAAATGTCCTGTTTCTAAGAAATCTAGAAATGGATCACTGATATAAAAGGAAATATGAAAATGTCAGAGTGCTTGGCTGAATGATGGACTCAGAAAGCCTGACTAGCTCTTCAGCCCTTGGCACCCAGCCTGGGATGGTGGCTGCCTCCTGACCAGTTTATTGATATGAATTATTAGTATCCGCTGTCACAGCCCAAGAAATGATGCCGTTTGGGATAGTTATAATTATGAGAGTATCTTTAGATCACACTGAGCTTTTGTAATTAGAAGCTGCACAAATAATTAATGGATTCTGTTTTTCCAGGCAGAAAGGCAGACTCAATTAGAGACTGAGATCTAGTTAGCCCAAGACAAAGGGTCGATTAAAAATGTCAAAGCCTAACATGAAGAAAAACCCCCAGATTTACATTTGTAAGGAGACAGATTTCCTATTTCCTTCATTTTCATTTCTATGAAGTGGTCTATCACTAAAGCAAAAGTCATAAATGGATTGCCGGTTAGGGAAAGTTGTGGGGAGTAAGATAGAGAAGCTGTAGATAACATACCGGTCAGCCCTTCAAATGAATTCTCAAAACTTGGCTTGAAAATCTTCCCTCTATGCAATGAATTTTAAGCTCTTTTCTCTATTTCTATAATTTTTATTAGTGCATTAGAGCTACACATAATAGTGGGATTCATTTTGACATTCGTAAATGCATATATGCATTTTTCTTCATTTGAAATTCTAACACTTCCCTTTTCCTTCCCTTCTCCCTCCCCAGATTCCCTTTCTATATTCTATTGATCTCGCTTTCTTTTTTTTTTGTTTTTTACTGTTCCATTGTCATTATATATAATATTGGAATGAACTGTGGTATACTCAAATGCAGTTTTGAATAACCCAAGTTTAACTCTCATATCGACCTTGATTTGAATATTAGTACCATCATTTATTAGCTAGACAGATATGGGCTTACTATTTAAATTTTCTGAATCCCACTTTCACTGTCTGTAAAAGTTGGAAAATATTAGTAGTTTCGTTAAATCATTGTTATAAAGGCGAAAAATTTTAAGCAGTAGTGTATGTAGGGATTGTTAGTGTGGAATCCAACGTGTAGTACCTCCCCCCAAATAATGATGTCAACGATGATGGTGATGATGACGATGATGACAATGATGATGTTTATCACGGGTTTTAATTTAATAACGCACATTCTCCAAGACAGGTTTCTAGGGACCACATGTTTGGTTTTTCTCATGTTCATTTGCCTTCAGATACGGGCCCATAACTCTATTTCCTGAAATGTTCCTTGTGTTGTGGTCATAGTAAACTGTCACCGGGTGGTCACAGTAAACTGTCACCGGGTGTTGCTCACGTGTGTTACGGACAACTGATGCAACCTGACCTGTGATTGTTCTGAAAACACAGCTATTTCCAAAAGACTTTGACCAATTGTGTTTCAGAAATTATTTTGGTTTGTACAATTCCATGACTTTCTTCTGTTTCAACTAGAATGCTAACCAACATAATTTGCTTTGAGTATAAACTTCAAATCACTGCGTGAATTACACATGGCAGCTACACCAAAGCATATTTTTTTCATCGTACTAGAGCTAGAAAAATTTTTGATATGGCCTAACTTTAGGTAGAATGTATTTAAAAGATGCTTAAAATAAGGGTATGCATTCATTCATATGCTATTATTTGGAGTTTCTAAGTTGCTGAGAAAATAATACTCTTGTGGAAATGCTCACTGGTGTGGTTTGTGTGTTGACAGTGTTGTTTGTGGCACTGACAGTGTCTCCTGGAAATATGATACATTTATTTCTAAGCAGAACTGTGATCCTTTTTAAAAGATGGCATTGATTTTTCCTTTAACATTTATATCCTAAGTTTTGCAAAACTGATAAAATAATTTTAAAAACAGAGTTTTCAAGTCTGTCTTCCAGATTGATCTTTTCTCCTGCCTGTGGGGCAAGGCATTCATAAATAGGCTGGCCATTGTTTCAACAGTGACATGCTAATTAATGAATCTCTTAAAAGATTAAATCTTGAAATTTGTTTCTTACGAATTCCATGTATCCAGTACTCTCTATTATTTTATTGAAATACCCTTATTATTCACAAAATGTTTACAATTTCTACTTTGAGAAGAATACTTATAAATTATGGCTGATAATACTCTCTTTCATTCTTCTACAAAAGTTAACCAAGGCCTTTTCCACTGATTTTTCTCTGTCTTGTCTCTTCAATAGAAATAATATCTTTAACAAAATTTGGGAAATAGAATAAAGACTGGAATGAGGAGTGATCCCATTGATGGGCTTGGTTATGGAGGAAGAAGAATTACAAATTGCTATCAACAATCTTGAGAACAGGGTTTTTCTGATATTGTGGTTGGAAGAACCTAATGTTCTCACAAGGATGTAGTCCTGTCTCTGGCATCTGTTAGCTGGTGACACGGCTCAACCATCTTCTCTGCTAGACTGAACATTTGGGAGAGGAAGGACCACGTCTAGTGTGCTCACCAGTGTATCTGGAGAACGTAGGACAGTGCTCAACAAATACAGCAAATGTGTTCAATCTTCTTTAGCATGAGTCTGGTTAGCATTTTTCCCCCTAACTACACTCACAAAAATTTAATGAGAATCAAATTACTCAATATAATGAAAAATTTAAAGTCCTATGAAATTTTAAGCAGTTTTGTCTTTAGTCCTGAGGTATATACTTTGTTTATTTTATAAAGAAGTTAAAGAAGCTTCTTTCTGTTATCAGAAGGAGAGACTATTCCAAGGATCTCAATTAGGGTTGCCTACTTTTAATGGGATCACTTATTTTAGTGGACTTAGATCACAAATATTATAAGAAGCAAGTTCATGTTTAATTTATTCAATGCCTGTGGTTTTCTTTCCAGAGCTGATGGGGGCTGAGTAAGTATGAAATTATACTGTCGGTAATAATTTCCCTCGTTCTTCTTGGCAGCACAATCAGGTTCTGATGTTTGGGTTGTATTGCTGGCAACATTTTTCAATTAACATTTCATCCTCCCCCACAGAAAGCTCAACTTCTCACTGGCCCTGAACCCAGTGTTTCAGTGGGAAAATGTTCAGAATGGAAGAAGGCCTCCCTTCTATTGATCTCCTCCTCCCCACAGGTTCTGTATGCGAAAGAAACTTAGTTCTCAGAGGGCACTGGAAGCCTGGGGGTGGGAGGTGTTTTTCTCCCTGACACTCTGCATTTTCTTTATTTGTAGAGTTTCCTGCTCTGATTTTGGAAGTTGGCAGACATTGCTTTGCAAGTCCTGGAAGAATCCATTATGAAGGTCTTTGGAAGAGACAGACATGTGGACTCTGTGGGTTGTCACTCATTTTTTGACCAACTTTACTTTGATTAAAGAATCAGACTCAAAACATGTCAGGATGACTTGTCAAGGGGTAGAATTCTAAATACCTAAATTTCCAGAGCCAGAGTTCAGAGAATGTGTTATAAATGGCTTCATCTGACTCAATGGAACAGCACTGCTGGGTGAATAAGAGTTTTGTCCCATGCTGTCAGCACTTGGATTCTGCTTTAGACTCCTTGACTGCAAAACCCATTTGAAAGCAAAAAGGTTTAAGTAACAAAAATAGCTATTTTGTCTGAAAACAATTGGTTTGCATCTCTTTTCCTCTGAATTTATTAAGACTTATCAATAGGGTATCAAAGAAGTGGCAGTTATTTATCCTTAGAATTTCTTCATGTCATCATGGTCACCAACAGAATGGTTTTGTAATGGCCCAGCACATTAGGAGAGCATTGGTGGGAATGAAGAATGACAGCAGTGACCCCCTACCCCATGCAATGCCTTGCTTTATCACAGTAGAAATTGCGATCCTAAAAATTAAACCATCATTAAATATAATGGATAATAATCCTGATCTAAGGAAGGCAGAGGCCCTGGTTGTGTTAATATGCTGATAATGGAGTTTGAATCCAGTGGGGGAGAAGAGGAATTGGGAGCAAACTACAAAACTCTCTACTTTTACACAGTACTTCTGAGTGACCACCAATTTTTACACATCTTGTCTATTATGGACTGAAAACCCGATCAAACATGGTTATTATTCCTTTAGTAAGGTTAACTAATGAGATTCAGGTAGTTTGTGTGGGGTGACTACTGTAACTAACTCGTCATGGGCAGAGATTCAAACATGCCTTTCCATTCCAGGTTTACTACCTTATCCACTCAACTTTGCCTACTCTGAAGAGAGATGGTAAGTCAAATTCAGGAATACTTCTCAAACACCTTGACCTTTGGCTTTTCTGGAAGGTAATTTAATTGACTACTTGTTCTATAAACAACTTCTTAAAGTTGTGAGAAGTAAAAGATATCATCAGATCTTTTGAATCTCCTTAACAGGACTCATTTTTTTCATCCATAAAATGGATAGGGTGGACGCTACCCTGTGCTTCAGGATACTGGTTGCATGTTAGAACCACTGGGGAAATTTTATACCTATCTATGCCCAGGAGCAATTCCCACAGATTCTGATTTAATTAGCCCAGGTAGACTTCTTTAGTTTTTAAGTTTCGAAGGTGATGCTAATGTATAGCCAGGAATGAGACCAGTTACTCTTCCAGCAGATCTGAAGGCTCTCCTATGTTTCTAAGTATCTTGCAAAGATTTATGCAATAACTCTGATGTTCTATTAGTTAATTGGAAGGAAAAGCAAAGTTTATCATTTATTTTATAAAAACTGGGTTCCTTGCTAGAATTTGGATCATATTCTCACTTAAGAGATTCTAGGCAGGGTAGAATTTTTCAGTGGATAATATGACACCCAGTTAAAACTCTCCTTCAACTTGGCTCTCCTTGCAAACTTCTTTCTGATGACCATCTGGCTAATCTAAAGAATTTCTGTACATGCCAGACGGTTTTCTCTGAGCACCATTGTCATTTAGACATGGATGGATGCGGACTGGATTAAAGATGTGGAACCAGGCAGGAAGGAGATTTCAGTGAGTCTTTAGGAATACATTGAACAAAACCATGAAGAGAAAGCCAAGGGATCGCACACATCCTCAGAACACTTGGGCCAACCCTGGAGCTTCTTTCTATCCATCTGGACAGTCTGAATTCTGAACTATAAGGAAATAACAATTCTCAAAGCAACCTTCGACAACTGCAGAAAACAAATGTTCAAAATACGAGCAAGTTATGTAAGTCAGAAAGAAAGAAAACAAGAAAGAGAAAAAGAAAAAGAAACTTCCAAGCAATGAGCTCTTGTGTTTGAAACGGCATAAAGAGATTGAGTGAGACGAAGCTGCCATTTAATTCCTGAGTGCCCGTGGTGGGTGCAGCACAGCCCATGTGCAGACCTAGGTGGATTTGAAGACAAATTTTATATTTGCTAAAAAGTTAACAAGAATTTGTAGATGACAGTTTCAATTTTTTTGTGAAAGCATCCAAATGATTGAAGACGGAAAATGCAGTGAGAAAACCTGGAAAATTTTACTGAATTAAGATAAGCACAGAACATATTTGATGGACGGAAATTCTTCAGAAATACTCTTTTCTAAGCACTTGTTCCTTAATCACTGACTAAGGGTAGTGATCAACATTGCTGGTAGTCTGGACCAAATGAAAAATTAGGGTTTAGAGATGGGGTCCTGGAAAGACCCAGAAAGAATCCTGTGCCATTGCTATCAGACCTCAACTTTAGCATCAGTTTCCAGAAAAGCAATATTCTCTGTCAGGCAATCTATGCTAACTGTGTTGGTGTGTATTAGCTTCAGATTTGTATTTCATTTTCTGAGGTTGAAAAATACTGGAAGTTGTTCAGAGGTTATTTTAACAAAATTCTTTGTCTTTATCCATTAGACAACATGTAATCAAAATTGCCAAAGAAAGTACCGCATGCTTATTCCACGACCATGCAAGAATATAAATTGTATTTTGGATCCTCTATACCTGAATTTGGCAAATGAGAGCTTGTGGGTAAAAATTAGCTCATTACTTCTTCCGATGACCTGCCAGCTAAGAAGGGTTCTGCAATTTTAAATGGTTGGAAAATAATCAAAGGAAAATATTTCAAAGTGCTTGAAAATTATAGAGAAATTCAAATTTCAGTGTCCTTATGAAGTTTTATTGGAATGCATTTGATCCCATTATTGTATGTGTTGTCTATAGCTGCTTCTGAGGCAGAACTGAGTTATTATGACAGAGATCATCCAGCTGCAAGAACCTAAAGTATCTACTTTTTGGACCTTTATAGGAAATATTGAACAAGGTTATTACCCCTCATCCCATGTGTGAGAGCTATGTTCTTCAAACTGTAGTGAAATGAGGTGAGAGTCTAACCTTGGAATCATTTTAATTTGAACTTTAGCTAATGACAGTGTTTCTGGCATGATGTAGATTTTAATGGTCCAGATTGAATCCCTAGATTATTTGTACATTCTTACCATTCTTGGGAAGCAGACTAATCTGCAACCTGGGGTCATTAAATAGTAGACAGAGCCCTTGTTGGTATACTTTGAAAAACTAGAATAAGGATTGTATTGCTTAAAAATTGCTCTAAAATTTTCTAAATATAAGCATCAAATAATTGTGATTGTGTAGCAATAGGATAGTTTCTCTTTATTAGGTAATTAAAAAAAGAATTTTATTTTGGAACTTTGCTGAAAATAAAAGCCTAAGATTTCTGGTCACTAAACTGAATTCTAAATTGTAAGAATAACCGTCACATACTTATATAATGTATCCAAATTTTATCTAAACTTTTATTATTTAAATTTCCATTAGAAATATAAGGGAATCAACTTAATCTTGAGAATTTTATTTCAACATGGAAAATACAATGTGCCAGGCATGTTTTAAAATTTGTGTGATGTGCACAGGTGTCTAATGGCAAATAGATGAGTGAATCATTTGGGAAAGGACTTGGTTTTCAAGTTATTTATTTGGATAATAATAAATGGTGTTGAAAACATAAAATGTGCCCATGTCATGAATTTGCTGCCACATTTCATATGAGCATAGCTTCCTGATTTTATTCTTTAGTTGTGTTTTAAAAATACAATCAACTTTCTGTATCTGAGGGTTCCAAATCCATGAACTTAACCAACTGAAGATCAAAATATTTGAAAAAATCTGTGTTCATAGTGAACATGCACAGAATTTTTTTGTTATTGCCTAAACAATACAACACAACAATATTTATGTAGAATTTATACTTTGTTATAGATATTGTAAGTAATCTAAAGATGATTTAAAGTATATGGGAGATTGCACATGGGTTATGTGCAAATACCATGCCATTTTATATAAGGGACTTGAGCATTTGTGGATTTTGGGATCCTGAGACCAATCTGCCATGGACTAAGAATTGCCTATATTTCCTTGAAAGTTGTTGCTTATATATTCAAACGATATTATATAAGAATTCTATATTTGAGGCTTGACTAAAATTATTTGTAATTCCAAAATAATGCTTGTGGGCTTTTGCATTTATTCAAAGTCTTGAGTGGACATGTGAAAGTAGAGAGAAATTTAAACTGCTCTATGTTCAAGGTCTTTGTGTTCAAGGTGAAGCCAACAGGGCAGTGCTGTGTCTTCTGGTTGCAACTCATATATTGTGAACTAGTGTCCTTTCTGCGATTTATGTTTTGCAAGGTTTGCTGCATTGTAGTGTTTTTGTTGGTGATTTCACTGTTGATAATAGAATGGAAAAACATCATTACCTTTTATATACATGTATGAATACACAAATGTTAAGATTCTACTTTGTGTACAACCAGAAAAATAATAATTGTACTCCATTTGTGTACAATGAATCAAAAAATAAATAAATTTAAAAAATAAATCAAATGACCCTAAGTACACTGTTAAAGTGCTGTCTAGTGTTCTGAATGCACTTTAATGAGAAAGTATGTGTGTGAAATAAGCTTTGTTCAAATAGAAATTCAGGCACAACGTACTACTGACTCTGAGTTCAATATTATTGAATCAACAACACACATTCAATAAGGTAATCTTTAAACAGAAACACACATACAACAAATTTATATACTGAATGGTTCATTCAAAAGTTGCAACTTTTACTTTCTGTATTTCCATCATAAAAGTAAACATTCTATTCCTTATTCAAAGTTTATGGAGTTATTTACATGTGCACAGATGGATTTGTATGTGTGTATTTGAGTTTATGATTTGTGACGTCAATCCACACTAGAATTATTTTTCATGACAAGAAAAAAACTAAATAGGCGTGAACAAAGTGATGAATTGAGATAATTACCTGCATTAGAATTTATGTCTGATTTATGTGAGGTGAATCTGAATTGCTAAAACTTGTATTTTAGAAATGCATCATCCTGTTGGTAGATTCTGTTGAATTTCGTAGCTAACACAAGAACACAGATGTAGTTCAAGTCTTCAAGGACTGATCAAGTGACATTTTGGAAGGCCTAGAGAAAATGAACAGATTTTTCACAATAGTAGTAGGTAGCTTTGGTGTCACTACAAGAAAGTTGGCTGTCTGGGTTCTTTGGGGAGGCTGCAAAGACTAATAGCTGGAACTTGAAGAATAAGAAAAAGAAATTGATAGGTAAAAAAGTAGAGAAATAATGGGGGAAATAAGAGAAAAAGTTTAAAAAAGGATATAGAAGAGATAAATATGAAAAGGAAGACAGTGAATGGACTGGTTTGGTTTCATTTATTCAAACATTACTTTAAATTATAGTAATACTTATTATTTTTATAAGGTTGCATTTGGATGACATTAGGATTGATTTTGTCTCCACAAAATACATATTTTGAAAACGAATCTCCAATCTGATGGTACTTAGAGGTGGCTCCTTTGGGAGGTGATTAGGTCATGGAGATAGAGTGCTAATGAGTAAGAAGTGCTCTTAGAGGCCCCAGGGAGCTCCGGGCTGTGTTTCCCACGTGAGGTTATAGCAGGAACATGGCTGCCTGTGAACCCAGGGCAGACCCACATCTGGTAGGACATCTGTTGGTGACGTTTATCCTCGGAGTTTATGGTGTTCTGTTGGAGCAGCTCAAGCAGACTCAGACACTTACCTACATACAACTAATGAGTGAGTCGTTAATTGAATTAAAAAGAAAAAAAATAGTACTTGACATTATTGACATGTTTCATGTCTGGATAGAAACCTTTCTAGAACAGAATGATCTCTCCCCTTCTTAGAACCTGTCACATAGTGCTTCATGGCAAGAACACTGACACTCTCTCCGTGGAGGCCCCTGGGAAGGGCACCTCCATGGGCTGCTCAGTGTGGAGACCTGTAAACAGAGACCTCAGGTTAGGTATTAGCTATATTCTGAATTTAGCATCTGAAATTGATGCAGAGGGTTAGTTTGAAACAAGTGGAACTTTGTAAACTAATTTTTCTTAGTGAGGTCAGCTGAATGTTTTTGGGAGAAATAGTAACCAAGAATGTTTGCTCATTTGCTTTGTGTTGACATCAGTTTCGACCATTTACCTGATAGAACTAGAACTAATTGGGGCAAATAGTGAAACTATGTTTAGTAATTTTAGTGTACACTACACTACCAATTATAAAGTTATAAGAACATGTAAAAAAGATAATTTGCTTGTGAAAATGTATATAATACAAATATGAATGTAAATAATTACCACCAACTTCACAATAGTGGTAGTGTCATGGGAGGGAGGGTAATGTGAGCAAAGAAAAGACTTCAACTGCATTCTCTCTCTATATATACATATGTATGTGTATATATAATTTTAATAATTTATGTAATTGTCAATATGTTGTATAATAGTACATATGTAATATAATTACTAATTTAAGTATATTTATATATTTGATGCTGGGGATTGAACTCAGAGCCTTGTGAATGCTAAGCTCAGGTTCTAGCACTGAACTATACTCCCAGTCCCTCTACATCATATGTAATTTTCAGTAGAGGAGAGTCATTATATAATTACACATTGTTTCATGTTTAAAACATTTAAAAAATTTAAGATAGTCCTTTTTTTTTCAAGGGAGAAAAAGAGAGAGCAGGAAGAATTTAGAAAACTGAATGATGACTTTATGCAGATGACAAAGTTACAGTTTTCAACTCAGGAAAATGAAAGCAACTCAATATATTCAGGAGACTTCCAGGAAGAGGGTGAGGTCTTCCCTACAGAATTAATATCCCTATGGGAACTAGCAAAGCTAAAAGTGTAATAAATACCAGAAGTTCTCCATTGATGAATGAAAGCTATGCAATTAAGTTGGCACATTTTGATATAAACTATTATGTTAAAGTTAAAAATTTTTAGGAGTTTTAAAAATCCATTTAAAATACATCTTCTAATTAAAATATTTGTAGTCTAAAAAACAAAATAGAATATCATCAATATTTGAATTTTCTAAATAAGCAATCATCTTTTTTATTTTATGAAAATTACTAGTGGCCATATTCAGTGACATACATTTAAATTAACTCAAATATACATGTATATGTATGTGTGCACATTCATCCTTAGGTTAAATGAAATGTTATAATTTGTATGTTCTGAGCTGTGTTAATATGAATTAAGTCGAAAACCCTATGCTTTTGTTCTAGTAAGTCATGACTGATACTTTGACAATTTAAGCCTGAGTCAGATATTTAATACATGGAGCAAGAATAAAATTATAACTCTTTTTTTCTGAATTCAGAAATACATTTCAGGAAAAGACAATGACATCTTTTATAGCTCTAAATAGTATTTTCTGATGTCTATTCATATTGAGAATTTAATCAAATTAAGAATCAATCTGAAAGATAAGGCAATATCATTTGATAATTGATTTTCCCCTCCAAACCTAGGACTTTGTATTTGTTACACCCCTGGGCTCATTTGGCACGCTTTGCTGGAATTGTATAAGAATGGTATCCACAGTTTGTAGAAATCTGAGTTTCTAACCCTCCATTATCTTCAAATGTCTACACCAACATTTTCATAGCACTTATGCAAGTCTGATGGGAAAGAAAATCTCACAAACACATCTGGAATTCCATTAGTTTTTATAATTATGGTTAATCTATAGTTGGTATAATATTTTCATTAAGTAAAACATCTTTATTGACTATAACTTTGTGTATTATTTTTATACTTTTCATTAAGATTCTTGGCAATAATGTCATCCCCTTTAAAATATGCTACTTTTCTTAGAATTTTCATCTTTATATTTTCCCAAATCTTTGTGGCATTTAAAAAAATAATATTATCCTGCAAGCATTTTTTCCTTTAAAATCCAAAATACTTTCAGGGAATGGCTACTTATATTATTTCTTTCATTTAACATGTGGATTTTAAGTTTTAGATTATAAGGTAGTGTGCCTTCCCTCTTTTTTGTTACTGAGAACAGCACTATGTTTTCACATTTAAGATTTCACATTTCCATTTAAGGTTTTAAGCATTTAATAATGCTGCTGGTGAAGGCGTGGTGGTGACGATGGTGATGATGGTGAGGATGTTAGAAGACCCAAAACACAGGCCTCACCGCATTTGCAGCACCTGTTAATGTTTTTTTTTTTTTTTTTTGTTATAGTCATCTTAGTCTCATGAGTCATCCAATATTCCAAGTTATTCTAGTAAGTACTACCTAAATTTGGCCTGAAAATGTACTTAATCAACCAATAGTATTTGTTAAATTTTGAGTAGTTAAAAAAATGAGCACTTGTCCTTAGTACTTTCAAATACATCTTTTAGCAGGGCTCATAATATCCCTGAGCTGATCATTTTGTAGTGAAAACCCTACAGCCTAGAGACTATGAGCAGACTAGCCTCAGCAAACTGGACAAAGACCTTTAGTCCTCAGCTTCTTTCCCTATCCCTTCATCTGTCCCTGAACTGCCTATTTTGCTGTTTCACAGTCAAATTCCCAGAGGGTTATCTGACCTTGGAATTAAACACCCAGACTGCCACAGGTGGGTGTTTGGGTTGACCTTTCAAATAGTACTGCATTTTGTCAGAACTCTCAGTACAGAGAGTAAAGCATAATATCATGTTCCCAGGAGGATGCAATGTCACCGTGTCTCTCCCAGGGAACAATAGGTGAGAGCTAATGCCTTTAAAGCAAACTCACCCAGCCAACAACCTCCTAGACAGGGGGATGAGACCAAACTGCTTACTTCTCAGCTGATCGCTTGCTCTATTGGCTCTTCCTTTACAGAAAAACAAAAACTGAAGGGGAGGAAAATGACAAAGGAAGATGCCAAGAAGTAATAGAAGGAATAAAAGATTGTATTTCAAAAGGCAGGATTTTTAAATGCTTTAGAAATTTCTTTCTCATGCTTTTGTTATTCAGGATTATACACACACATTTGAGGTAATTTGTTATTCCACATTAGCACTGCACACTAAACCCACTCTGTCAATCTAATAGTTGAATTAACTCAAATCATGATTCGCCACCCTAATAAAATAAGAAAATTATGTTATCTAAGAGGAATGCATTAGCATCGAACTAATGAACCATCTGTTCTTCAACAAATAATTCATATTGTGCCTCAGCTTACTCATCTAGCACAGATAATCCTAGTCCCTCTTGTTTCTATCAGCTTATGATTCTACGAAGGTTTTTTTTTTTTTCAGGAAAAATGAAAAAAAAATACATCTTCCTTTTGTAAGACAGGCATTTAATTATGCTTTTTACTGTTGTAACTGCACAATGAGAGTTAGTTTTTGTCTCTGATATGAGTCTTTGTTTTGAATTACAGAAACTAAATGTTTTCTAAGATCAATTCTTCCATCCATTTCCTTGCTGTATTTTTCCTTCTGTTGTTAGCTTTCCTTTCAATAGATGGTGCTCTTTTCTCAGAGACACCACTGATCTTATTTTCCATCAAAAGATGAGGAAAATTAGCTTTACTCTTTACAATCATTAATTTAAAAAATCAGACATAGAAGTAGAAAGAAAGTAGAAAGACTCAATTGCGTGCAATTTGCAGCACAGTGGTGATAAAAGCATAACGGGGAGACTGATTAATGATTCAAGAGTTCCATCCAAACCTGCAACATTTGCTGAATAGATGAAGCAAATATTGTAACTAAATATGACAATGCCATGTTCACAACGTACATATAACCCAAAGAGGGAGGAAAAACTCAAATCTGGAGCCATTTAAAGTGTTGAAATATTTACCTACTTTAAAAAAAGTAAATATATTAGTATCTATATTCACATATAGAATTTAAAGAGACACATCAGTGTCAACACAATCAACACCAATCTCAGTATTGAGAGCTTGTACACACTTTGGCAAACACACATGAAACATCTGGACAAACAGAACATGACCACAAACTCCTCTGAAATAATTTCACTAGATAAAGACACTTTCTTTCTTCTTTTTTTTCCCAAAGCACCTTTCTAATAATAATCTCCAATGCAGATTTTTGCTGCTTTTAGTCACTTCAATTATGGGAGCATTAAAAAATTGTTTTGTCCTTCAATTATTCTGAGCCATCTTAGGTGTTCCAAAAGTAATTTGTCATTCCCCTAACAGATCTGCAGCTAGCGACTGCAAACTGATTTAGGCAACACAACTGTCATGTTTGCTACAACAAAGTAACACTACCTACCAAAACCAGATGCCAGGAAAATGCCCTCTCCCTAGTGTGGCCTCAGGATGGAAGGAAGAGGGACAATAAATGATAGTATGACCAGGGGAAAAGGGGTGGGGCCGTAGTACATCACAAACCAGCAGGTGTAGGAAAGTTGGCAAGGTGCACCTCTTTAAAAAGTGAGAAGATTCGGCAACTTAATTAGGGAAAACTAATCAGCACCCACCCCCATTATTCACAACTTTGTTTCCATAGCTCATGCAAAGGGACAGATCATACATAGGGCACTGGACCAAGAGCCCTCTTGTCTCAGTATGCTCTAACATAGAGCCTCCCCCCCCACTCCGCACTTTTAGACATTTAGCTGCTTTTATCAAAGGGACTTCTCTGCTTTTGGAATTTTGGACTCTTTCTTGATCAAGGGAGGGAAAATTGAAAAGTAGTTTTGGAGACACAGCATCACTCTGCTCACCTGCGCCCCTGTTAACTCCCCTCACTTACCCTCCCGCCTTGCGGCTCAAGTGTCCCTTTTTCAGTCTGCGCTCCAGCAGGAGCCTTCCTTACCTGACGATCACGTACATGACCAGGAAGTTTCCGAAGAGCCCCACCACGCACACGATGGAGTAGAGGGCCATGATGATGATGGCCGTGATCATGGAAGGACTGCCGGACGGAGGGCACTGGCCGCCGCTCCCGCCCAGCTCGGTGCGGTTCGGACCGCACGGGTCGGACAGGTTGCCATCAAAGTGGGACAAGTTGACCCAGGAACCGGGGCTCGGAGCTGGGGAGCAACTCGATTGCGCGAAGGAATCGGTGCAGTTGCTGGCGTTCGCAGGGACGGCGCTGCTGTCCATGGTGCTGACGGCCTGCTGGGGACCAGGATGCGAGGTAACCCGGAGCACCCGGACTTTTCGGGTTCCAAGCGCCTCAGCGGTTTCCTCTCGCCGCTGCCACAGCTCCAGCTATTTCTTACAGGGACCGACCCTGGCGGAACCAGACGGGAGCAGAAGGGAAGGCAGACGGAGGCAGAAGGGAAAAAGCTGCATCTGACATTGTCCTCTGCTTGCTGCCCCCTCCCACTTTAGTAGTACACAGAGGCACGTCCCCAACCCCACAGCGACAGGCAAGGGGAGGGAGGGCTGTGTGGGATGCGGAGTATGGAGAGGAGGGAGCAGAGCGGGGTGGATTTTGCGCAAAGCAATTCCGGGAGTCCAGCTCTTCCCTGGGCACTCTGCTCTGCAAGCACCTCTAACATCTAAGCGGGGCGGTGCAGAATGGGGACAGGGAGTTGTGGAGGCAGGCTGGGGAGAGCTGGAGTTAGTTTCTTGGCAGCAGTAAGGCATAAGAAAGGGGACTGACATCACTCCATTTTCCTAGCACGCGTTTTCTCCCTCTCTAATCTGGCAGGAAAGACACTGCCCCACGCAACCCTCACAGCCTGAGCCTAAACCATCTTCCATTTCTATTGACTACTGCAATTATTTGGGGAGGAGTCCCCACTTTCGACATCCTCATTGCCTCAGTGTCCCACATCTGAAAAAAGGATAACGGTGAGTCTAACATTTCCAACCTTACAGACCTGTCTGAAACAAGAGTGATCTTTTTTGTCTGAAAGAGATATAAGAAATAAACTTTGTGGAGAAAACATGTTGCTGTTACCCCCAACTCTCCAATGTGTCTTACAGTAGAAGCTCTATTTGTCTCCAATTTTGTCCTAGTCAGGAAGGGGCACCAGAACTGGTTGCAAAACCCAGGTCCCCTAAAAGTAATGTTGATGCTCCACATCTTAAATCTCACAGACTTGTTTGGAATTATTTATCCTTTATATCGTCAGACTTATAGAGAGACACATGCTTCTAAGAAGAAGGCTGATAAAATCCAACAAATCTGCATCGTTTAAGTGAAACTCCAGGAGGTGCTACATAGGTTACTGGAACTGAAGTGGCCCACAGCAAGGTCCTTGAGGGACTTGAACAGATTTTCAGATTTATATCTTATTTCTAAGTTCACATGTGCTTCTATTTTAGAAATAAACTCACACATACAACAGGAGTAAGGTATTTTATGAAGTTAATAGTCACTAATTCTGAACGAGCTCTCATTCCTGCATATTTTTATCTTTGCACATATCTATACCTTTTAAACATAAACATTGGAAATAAATATTCCCAATTGGTTGTGGAAAGTTAACTGTACTTTTGTGGAGCAGAAAGGATGGAAGCTTGGAAGGAACATTTAATTCCAGTATTATTTTTAGGCATTTATCTCAAGAACAGATAACTCATAGGTAAACTGTATTAATCATAGGTCATTTTGTCAATGTTCAGTAATATTTTTATCCTTTTGCATTGAAGGATATAATTTCAGCAATAAAATGTCTCAGAGATTTCCTAGAGACTAGTACAAATATCTTATTCTCCTTTGAAGTAATATATCCATTCCCTTGCACTGAGCCTTTTATTCATGCATTCAAGTCCCTTGAGGTCCCAGAACCAGTCTACACTGAACTTTGTGTGAAAGACAAGCAGGCATCCTGCAGCAAGCCCTGGACTTGGAGTCAAATTACTTTGTGAAACAGATTTATAATTTGGAAACTGTATAAATTTGAATATCTCAAGAATTTTCTCATCAAAATAGGAACTTGAATTTCAGACTTCAACATACATTCTCAACTTAGATTGATGTTTTTCTTCTATTGCTCTTTCTCATGGTCCACCAAGGATAATTAGTATCCTTTTATTTTTAAGGCGAAGTTTTCTGGGCATTATTGTATGTCCTCCCTTAAATTATATTAATGTATGTATCTCAGTATCTCCTAACCATTCAATATACCATTTGAGAATATGCAGAACAAATTTAATTTCTCTTTCAAATGTATGTATTAAGGCAGCCTTGACAAACTCAGGGATGAGCTATATAGAAATAATATATTAATACCATCAATGTGTAACATAAAAGATCTCAAATTCTGTTATTTATTAGTTTTCTTCATAACTGCACATTTTCTACTAGAGTGGTCTAAAATCTTGTGAAAGTTCAAGTCTTTCCTAAAGGAGGTGGACTGTAAATCAATGAGTCAATTAATTATGATCATAATTATTTTCTCTACCCTGGATTCTTACCTCATGAACTTTAATTCCCTGAACCTTAATAGTTTATCCATATAAGAGGGTTTTTTTTGTTGGTGTTTCTTGCTTATCCAAGATTTTCTACTTGAAGCAAGAATTATTTATGATCTATCAGTCTAGATTTGACATTGGTATCAAGTCCATATCATAAAACCCAATTCATGAAAATAGTAAATTTCAAAGCAATGCATTTAGTTATCACATGATGGATCCTGGGAAAGTTCTAGGAATCACTCCTCTTCCTTGAGTTTCTGAATATACTGGCTTTTGTTGTTCATTCATTTGTCCTCCTCTTACACTTATTTTAATACCTTGACCCTGATTTTTTGAGTGTCTGTTAATGAAACATGATTAATAGTATTAATGAGGAATGGAGACATAGGTTATCTGCATGATAAAATTACAGTGGTTTGAAGCCCAGAAAAAAAGGGGTTTCCCAAATTTTACTGGAAGAATATGTTATATATTTGTTTGAGGATATTTTCTGTTATCTAACATTTAAATGTGTAGAGCTAATGAGAAGGCAATTGCAATATGATATAAATATTACCCTTAATCACTGGATTGTTGCATTCAGTAAAATGAAATAGCTGCTTTTTTTTTTACTTATATGGTAAAAAATAAATAGATAAATAAAAACAAAACAAAAAAATCCTCAGCAACCTTATCCTGATAAAGCTAAGAAAGAGGAAGCTGGAATGTAGTGGACAAAAGTCCTGGACTTTACATCAAAAGGCAGCTTGGAATCTGGGCTCTACTATTTACTTTCTTGTGACTTAAATTACTCCTGCTGGTTTATAGTTGATTCCTCTTCTTTAAAGCAAAAATATGAGAATCAACTACAAAGGAGCTTTTCAGGACTGTAGTATATGATACAACTTAACCTTTGCATTCTGGTTTTTTATATTTTGTTGTAGATGGCCAGAAAATTATCAAGAAAAATTCTTGGAAATGTTAAATTACATTCTACAATAGAAAATTGACTTTAGGAATTAATTTTTTTAAGGACATGCAGGTGGTATTCATGAATCCTACTCAATCAACTTATTTAATAATGTGTTTAAACAACTAGTAATCCTTAAGTCTAAATATCTTTCTTAAAATTTGGAACCTCAGTTTTCATTTAGGTCTTGTTCTTCAATTTCCACTTGTAGAGGTTTGCTGTTACTCTAGTACTCTCTCTTATCTCTTTATGTTTCGATAAACAGTTGTCAGATTTTTCAATCCAGGATTCTTCTTTTGTGGGGTGCTACTGTACTAGGGATTGAACCCAGTGGCACTTTACCACTGAGCACCATTCCCAGCCTTTTATTTTTTATTTTGAGACAGACTTGCTAAGTTGTCCAGGTTGGTCTCAAACATGTGATCCTCTTGCCTCAGCTTCTTGAGTCACTGGGATTTTCGGTGTGTGCCAGCATGCTTAGGATCTCTATCTCTGACTTTTGTTTAAAGCCTCAGATCCTAAAACATAGAGTTAGACATGCACTTTCACTGGGAATGCAACATGTCGCACTTCTTGCTACTTTCCTTGTAGCTGTTCTTGACACTGCTATGAAGGCAACATTGCATAGTGGTCACCTCCATAAACTCTAGTCCCCATTTCTTGATAAAATCTGGTTTTAACCATGAACAAGTGGTAATAACATGGCAAACTTAGTTAACTTGCTGATGGTCTTTTTAATCTTTAAACAATTGTTTCCAATAGTGACTATTTCATGGGGCTTTAACAGGCATTCAAGGTGTTTGTTAATGAAGCATTTATAAGGGTCCTTAGCACATGTGAGGTGATACGAATACTTGTCAAACAAAGTCATTGACTGTGTTCACTCCCATTTCATTCCAGGATTCAGTCATGATCATCAATTATGCCTCTTAAATTTCCTCTCATTCTAGGTATCACTTTTCTAGTTTAGACTTTTTAAACCCTTACAGAATTATGCACTAAGCTCTTAAGTGATCTATCTCCTTCTCCATACATGAGATTTCAAAAATGGAACTCAGAATCTGCCATTGCTGGTCATTCTGGGTGGCTCTCCACAATATGCAGGGTGAAATTGACTCTCCTGACATTGAAGGCCCTTCATGACCAGCCTTTCTAGCTGCATCTCTGGATGCTCACTGTTTACATTTTGTTCTCTTAATGACTGAAGAGCTAATACTTTACTCCCCAGGAATACTGAACTGCTAGTAAAGAACTTGTCAAGCTCTCTTGTCTCTGGTTTTTGTCAATTTTTCTTTATCCCACAGTAGATATTTAATAAACATTTTCTGATGGACTATAAAGCAATGTTTCCTTTCATAATATAGCAGATCTTCAATCAGTTTTGCAGCTACCGATTGGCACGACAGTGGTGCAGGCTCAATGATCAGGCATATGGGGTGGAAAAATCTCAGAATCTAATGCACTTGTACCAAACATATAGTTTCCTTTAAGAGTATTTAGTAAAACAATAATTTAAAATTGCCTAAATGCCAGTATTTTCATGTTAATATTGAGACTACCTTTTTTGTTGAGAAAAAGGAAAAAGGAGATTTATTGCTTTGCTAGCAAAGGAGAAACACAGGAGACTTGTGTCCCAGAGGTTGTGATTCTGCCCATCAGCAGGAACAGGTGGCTTTTAAATAGATGATTCAAAGGCAACATTGCAAGTGTTGTCTGTTGAAGTTGTAATTCACTTGTTAATCTGGGAGATAGTCATTTCTGAGAACTTCTGGTGCCATCCCCCTAGTCAGGATTACTTCTTTCCTATGTTGAGCATGTACTTGGGGTCAGATAAATCTGTCTAAGATGGGAAAGAAAGGTAACCCTGTTTCCCCTGGTATTAGGGAAGGTGAGAGATTAGGGAGGAGCAGGGAGGGAGGAAGAGAAAGAAACATGTCCTTTTAAAAAATAAGTTGCAGTGGCAGAGCAGCAAGGGCTACACTCAAAGCATAAAGTGGACCACTGTTACATTTTCCCACTGTCAATTTTTATATTCCATTTTTATAGAAAAATGGGTGACAACATCTCCAAACTGCTTCCTGCTGAAAGAGGGTGAAGTTGGGGAAAGTAGCCCAAAGTCCTTGTTCTCTATCAGGTGGGGTGTGGATAGTTAGGGTATTCAGCATCAGAGCAGTTCAGAGGTCCACAGGGGCAGATGGCAGGTGACTGGACAAGGCATACATAGGGCAGGGTTCTTGCTCAGACAACAACAGACAAGACAGCAAAGATTACTTTTTTGTAAACAATTAGCACAAAAGCAATTAGTATTTCAGTCAGTTTCTGAAAACCATGAAGATCATAATCATATCAGTGGCAAACAGATCAGGTTTATCAATGCAGGAGGTAGAAAGATGTATAGGTCTGTGAGATAAGGCTCAAATTAGCTCAGAACAAATTTGCAACTCTAGAGTCTTTTATGAACATTATTATCAGGCACCCTCACACAAGAACTCTTCCTCTATAGCCTCTAGTGTTATTTACTTTTGGTAGGGCTCACGCAAGTGTACATCATTGTCCATACAGGACTGTGCTTAGGCTTTACTCTCCTGCCAAGTGTTTAAGACCAAGGTGGTCAAAACTGACCTTGTTCTTATCTACTCTGAAGAGTCAGCTGAGATTCCTCAGAGATCACTATTGGATTGTGTGTGAAGCCTCTTTGCTCCTTAGGCTTTTCCTAGCCCATCTGCCAGGATGAGTCAGAGTCCTGCTAACAATTGTTGGCTCCTCTTTGAAGTATCGGGGACATTTCCATCTCCAAAGACCCTCCTCTTTGCAGTTATGCACTGGTTGGCTTCCTATTCTCTAGGGTCCTCTTGATTTCCCTGATCAGCTGATTGGGTGACTCACCAGAGTTGCAGGGCCCAGAGAGGGGTCCTGTTGTTCCCTGGGTCAGAGGGGTCCTGTTGTTCTCTGGGTCCTGGCTGACTTTATAGAGCAGGGACAAAATGTTGGGTGCTCTTTCCTTGGTCTTTTACTTCCTTGACTTTGGTCTCCAAATTTTTGATTTTAAACATCCAGCTGGTCAGTTTTGCCAGTTTTAAAGTGAAAGTAACAGATTATAACTTTGATATCTATAATTTTACAGTTACCTACCCCTCTTATTTAATTGGGGTCAATATTTTTACTGTAAGTCAGCATTATGTTTTGTCTGTGATGGCTTATTGACCCAAATTAACTCAGGTTGTTTTATTAGAAGCGCCACCTTTGCAAAACACTAACAGAAATAGTTATAAAGTTTTCAAGGAAAATACAAAATGAAATTATCAGAGCAAAAACATTCATTTTGTGTAACAGAAAAATGATTTTTATCCTCTTAAATCTTTACTTTTATTTATTGTATCCTCTGCTTATTTTGAGATCACAGTAATATTTACAACAAAAATCAATCTTTTGAACACAATTTTAAATGAGCTGAAGTCTAGCTTATTTGGGGGTCATTCTAACATGGAATAAGGTGGGAGGCAGAGTCTTAGTTAAGGCGGGGTTCTTGACAACACAACATTACATCTAAAAAATGAATCAAACAAAGGCTAAGAGAGGCAGGCACTCTACCAACTGAGCTATATCCCCAGACCCAAAGGATTTGTTTTTTTTTTTCGGTACTGGGGATTGAATCCAGGACCTTGTGCTTATGAGGTAAGCACTCTATCAACTGAGCTATATCCCCAGCTACTCTTAGCAAATACAAAAAGATAGAGATACTACTTTGTATTCTATCAGACCATAATGGAATGAAATTAGAAATCAATGATAAAATAAAAAAACAGAAACTACTCCAACACCTGGAGATTAAATAATATGCTGTTGAATGATGGATGGATAACAGAAGCCATCAGGGGGGAAATAAAAAAATTCTTAGAGATCAATGAGAACAATGATACAGCATATCAAAATATCTGGGATACTATGAAAGCAGTGCTAAGAGGAAAATTCATTGCATGGAGCGCATTCAATAAAAGAATGAAAAGTAAACTAATAAATGACCTCACATTACAACTTAAAGCCCTATAAAAAGAAGAACAGTACATCACCAAAAGTAGTAGAAGACAGGAAATAATCAAAATCAGAGATGAAATCAATGAAATTGAAACAAAGGAAGCAATTTAAAAAATTGACAAAACAAAAAGCTGGTTCTTTGAAAAAATAAACAAAATTGATAAACCCTTAGCCATACTAACAAAGAGAAGGAGAGAGAAAACTCAAATTACTTTAATTCGTGATGAAAAAGGAAATATCACAACAGACTCTAATGAAATACAAAACATAATTAGAAGCTATTTTGAAAATCTATACTCCAACAAAATAGAAAACCTGGAAGACATCAACAGGTTCCTAGAGGCATATGAGCCACCCAAACTGAATCTGGAGGACATACACAACTTAAATAGATCAATTTCAAGCAATAAAATAGAAGAAGTCATCAAAAGCCTACCAACAAAGGAAAGTCCTAGACCAGATGGATTCACAGCTAAGTTCTACAAGACCTTCAAAGAAGAGTTCATTCCAATACTCCTCAAAGTATTTCATGAAATAGAGGAGGAGAGAACCCTTCCAAACTCATTCTATGAAGCTAATATCACCATGATACCAAAACCAGAGAAGGACAC
>JAJEJO010001933.1:258810-315128 GCA_020662805.1 Glaucomys volans
TTATACAAGACCTTCAAAGAAGAGTTCATTCCAATACTCCTCAAAGTATTTCATGAAATAGAGGAGGAGAGAACCCTTCCAAACTCATTCTATGAAGCTAATATCACCATGATACCAAAACCAGAGAAGGACACATTGAGGAAAGAAAATTTCAGACCAATATCCCTAATGAACATAGATGCAACAATTCTTAACAAAATTTTAGCAAATCACATACAAAAGCATATTAAAAAGATAGTGCACCATAGTGCACCATGACCAAGTGGGTTTCATCCCAGGGATGCAAGCTTGGTTCAACATCTGGAAATCAATAAACGTAATTCACCACATCAACAGACTTAAAGTCAAGACCACACGATTATTTCAATAGATGCAGAAAAGGCATTTGATAAAATACAGCACCCCTTCATACTCAAAACACTAGAAAAAATAGGGATAGTAGGAACGTTCCTTGTCATTGTAAAGGCTATCTATGCTAAGCCCACAGCTAACATCATTCTAAATGAAGAAAAATTGGAAGCATTCCCCCTGAGAACTGGAACAAGGCAGGGATGTCCTCTTTCTCCACTTCTATTCAACATCGCCCTTGAAACTAGCCAGAGCAATTAGACAGACCAAAGAAATTAGAGGGATACCAATAGGAAAAGAAGAGCTCAAACTACCCCTATTTGATGATGACATGATTCTCTATTTAGAAGACCCTTAAAAATTCCACCAGAAAACTTCTGGAACTCATAAATGAATTCAGTAAAGTAGCAGGATATAAAATTAATGCTCATAAATTGAATGAATTTTTATTCATAAGTGATGCATCCTCTGAGAGAGAAATTAGGAAAACTATACCATTCACAATAGCCTCAAAAAAAAAAATTCTTGGGAATCAATCTAACAAAAGAGGTGAAAGACCTCTACAATGAGAACTACAGAACATTAAAGAAAGAATGTAAAGAAAGTCTAAGAAGATGGAAAGATCTCCTATGTTCTTGGATAGGCAGAATTAATATTGTCAAAATGACCCTACTACCAAAAGCGCTATACAAATTCAATGCAATTCCAATTAAAATCCCAATGACATTCCTCATAGGAATAGAGCAAGCAATCATGAAATTCATTTGGAGGAATAAGAGACCCAGAATAGCTAAAGCAATTCTTAGCAAGAAGAGGGAAACAGGGGGTATCAGAATACCAGATCTTCAACTATGTTACTGAGCAATAGTAACAAAAACAGCATGGTATTGGCACCAAAATAGACAGGTAGATCAGTGGTACAGAATAGAGGACACACAGACAAACCCACATAAATACAGGTATCTCATACTCAACAAAGGAGCCAAAAACATACAGTGGAGAAAAGATAGCCTCTTCAACAAATGGTGCTGGGAAAATGTAAATCCATATGCAGCAAAATGAAACTAAACCCAAATCTCTCACCCTGTACAAAACTCAACTCAAAGTGGATCAAGGACCTAGGAATTAGACCAGAGACCCTGCACATAATAGAAGAGAACATAGGTCCAAATCTTTATCATGTTATCCTAGGACGAGATTTCCTTAACATGACTCCCAAAGCACAAGAAATAAAAGCACGAATCAATGATTGGGATAGAATCAAACCAAAATGTTTTTTCTCAGCAAAGGAAACAATTAGCAATGTGAAGAGAGAGTCTTCAGAGTGGGAGAAAATCTTTGCCACACACACTTCAGATAGAGCACTAATCTCCGTAATCTACAAAGTACTCAAAAATCTTTACACCAAGAACACAAATAACCCAATCAATAAATGGACCAAGGAAATGAACAGACACTTTACAGAAGATCTACAAGCAATCAACAAATTTATGAAAAAAATGTTCAACATCCCTAGTTATAAGAGAAATGCAAATCAAAACCACCTTAAGATTTCATCTTACCCCAATTAGAATGTCTTTTATTAAGAATACAGGCAACAATAGGTGTTGGTGAGGATGTGGGGAAAAGGGTACATTCATATTGTTGGTGGGATTGCAAGTTGGTGCAGTCACTCTGGAAAGCAGTGTGGAGATTCCTTAGAAAACTTGGAATGGATCCACCATTTGACCCAGTTAGCCCCCTCCTTGGCCTATACCCAAAGGACTTAAAATCAGATCACTACAGTGATGCAGCCACATCAATGTTCATAGCTGCTCAATTCACAACTACTAGATTGTGGAACCAACCTAGATGCCCTTCAATAGATGAATGGATAAAGAAACTGTGGTTATATACACAATGAAATATTACTCAGCCATAAAGAAGAATAAAATTATGGCATTTGCAGGTAAATGGATGATGTTGGAGACTGTTATGCTAAGTGAGATTAGCCAATCCCAAAAATCCAAAGGCCGAATGTTCTCTCTGATAAGTGAATGATGATGCATAATGCAGGGTGGAAGGGAGGCAAGAATGGAGGAAGGGTAGATTGCATAGAGGGAAGGGAGGGGTGGAGTCAAGTGGAGGGGTATTAATAATAACAGAAAGAGACAGACATCATTGCCCTGTGTACATGTATGAATGAACAGATGGTGTGACTCTACTTTGTATACAACCAGAGAAAAAGCAGCTGTATTCCATTTGTGTTCAATGAATCAAAATAAATAAATTAAAAAAAAGGTTAAGAGAACAAATTTTAATTTTCCTTTTGTGAAATAAGTGGCAATGTCACCTTTAAACAGATCAGGTTCTCCTTACTATCTTCCAAAAATAAATTCCAATTCCAGTGTGAAGAGTAATACAAAATTGTACATTTAACTTAGTGACAAGAGGTTACTTCATCCAGTTATAAAACATCAAGTAAATACCAACCAAAGTTGTTATTTCTATACAAATACAAGATTATTGCTACAGGTAATTTTAGTTTGGAGGATACCAACTTGGCAAAGTACTCTCCCAAGCTTTACGTTTTATTAAGTTTAACTTTTAAAGTTCAATTGAGAATCCAGAGTGTATGGTAACAATAATCACAGGTCTCCCTCGGTTAGAAAAAATCAAAGGGTAGCCTTAAGTCCCTTACACATTTAGGAAACAGTGTTAATGATCAGAAATTGACTTAATCAAAGAAAACAGATACAAGACAGGTCTTCAAATGATAATGTGACCGTTTTATGATAGATGCAATGTGTAAAAGGAACACTTACTGGCTATCTTGCTGGTAAACTTTGCATACATATACTTAGTCACATGTATTTAGGGTGTTAACTACCTTGCTATAACCTAAATAAGAGTTGTTTGTTTAACCAGTTACGAAGTGATCATTTGAGCCTTTAAAACAGGTACAAATCCTAATTCCTTTAAGACTTAGTTTCCCCAAGTAATAAAACCTGAAAAATACAAATGCAAGAAAGTTGTCTTAATAGATAAGAGCAGATCAGTGTTTTAGACTTTGCTTCATCTCAGTAAATAAAAGTTCAAATAATTTTAACTGACTTTGCTAATTATAGCCAATTTAATCATAACCACAAACTTTTTGAGATTTACCTTCTGCAAACCTTCGGTGACTTACTTAAACATTCACAATTTCTTTACATCCTTAGTTTTGTCCTCTTTCATCTTGGACTTTAGCACAAGAATATTTATCAGACAAAATACTTTCTCATTCAGAAATATTCCTTTTACCTTCTAATTTTTCGTAGAAAAGTATTTCCAACCCTATAACTTTCTTCAATCATTTTTAGTTTCAGACCCTTTCTTAGATTCATATTCTGAAACAATCCTTATGAATGTTGTCTCTGCACATAATTTACATAACAAATTTCATCCCGGGAGAGGGGATGAAATCTGGCATATACGAAATCTGTGTCTTAATCTTCTCTCTTCCAGGTGGAATTCAAGGGTTGGAGCACAGGGTATTTTTGAACCTGACCTGTCTCCCTTATCATTATCACAATGACATCAACTTAAGTGAGTTCCCTACTGTCAGTTGTACCTAGTGACTCCTTTTGGGCCTTTTTCTTATACCAAGTGAGACTACTTTTTGAAATAGATTTCAAGAAATATAAACCCCTGCTCACTGAGCTTTTGATTGGATTAAACTGACATAGGCATTTTGAATTTTTATTATTTTTTGAATGTAGACATAAGACAAACTCCTATGATAACCTGAAAATTAACATAGATTTCTTGTGGCAGGAACTCCACCATTGCTTTGGATTAAATATTCCAGCCCTCCTCTGCATCCATCTGCAGGTGGACACAGCTGTGCGTAACTTTACCTTGCTTTTTATTTGCTCCATAATCCCTTTCATGTAGGAACAATGAAAGCAGCAAACATATTTTAGTATTTTTCACTCTGGATCCTTTTCATCTTCTTAGAATGTTCCTTCTTTTCAGTAAAGATATCACATATATTTGCTATGGGACAAATCTCTCAAATTTCTTTTTCAATTTCTGTATACATAAACATGTATGTATATACATGTATGTTCATAGATATGTATGTGTATGTGTATGTACATATCCATGCATGTACATATATATGTATATGTACAATATTTTCCCCACAGGATTTGTAAAAAAGAGAGAGATGATACATATTCTATATATCTATAATATATACTATATCTATTTACTATGTATCTATAGTATTTTCCCTAAAGGATATATACATATATTTTTGTGTGTGTACACACACACACACACACACATTATTTATTAAAAAATGAATTTCCCAGTGGGAAAACTGCATGCAGCCTAGCACTGTGGTGCACGCCTATAATCCCAGCAGCTCAGGAGGCTGAGGCAGAAGGATCATGAGTTCAAAGCCAGCCTCAGTACCTTAATGAGGCCCTAAGCAACTTATCAAGACACTGTCTCAAAATAAATAAAAATGGGCTGGGGATGTGGCTCAGTGGTTAAATGCCTGAGTTCAATCTCTGGTTTTATAATAAACAAACAAATAATCCAAAACTTGAGTGTATATATTTGGTCAATATTTTCTAGTTATGTGTGTGTGTGTGTGTGTGTGTGTGTGTGTTTCTTGTAATTATACTTTTTCTTCTCATTTTTATTGAAAGAGTCCAGGCAAACAGTAAGACTTTGGATTGAAGGAAGCTCCCTTCTGAGCTCACTCTAGACAATACTGTCCTATTAAAAATTTAGCTTCTTAATGGACCATTGTCCTCTTGTGAATTCTTTAAAATTTTCTGGGCATAAATAATGTTCTGAATTCTTAGCATCTACACAATGCCTATTTCTTTATTTCCTTAATCAAATTAAGAACCTAACCAGCAAAACCCAGGATTTACACTTCTTTGGAAGTTTTTCAAAATGTCTTCTTCTTAAATGTGAGTTTACACAGAGGGGAGATTCTCAGGAGTGAGCAGTGTGTCAGATATTACTTTACTCTTTAAGGAAACATTCTTGAGTGCATGTTACAGGGATGTGTGTGTTCTTTTCCAGATTTCCTAGCAAGAGGCTACAGACGTCTTTAATAGCCCTTAGTATTCCTAGAAAATATTATTTGGAGGTATGCTTCCTTAAAACTACTGCCATGTCTTTTAATTTAGCTGTGAGGGTAGAATTGATTTCCTGAAATAATAAAAATGTCATTCAAGTCAAGTTTATGTATTGTGCTTACATATGATTTTATTTCGGGTTTAAGAAATAATCAGACAGAGTTTGGAGATAAATCTTTTAAAATTTTGATTTTAAAATTTTTAGGGTGATTTTTTAAAATTAATTATTATTTTTTTAAATTTTAGTCCAGTGTACACAAATAGAGTACAACTATCATTTTTCTGGTTGTACACAAAGTAGAATCATACAATTTGCATATTTATACATATACATAGGGTATAGATGTTTGTCTCATTTTATTATCTTTCCTTCCCAGCCCCCTCCCCATCCTTCATTTTCTTCTATACAATCCATCCCTTCTCCATTCTTCCTGTGCCTCCCCCCACTCCTGCTATGTGTCATCAACCACTTATAAGAGAGATCATTTGGCCTTTGGTTTTTTGGGATTGGCTTATTTCACTTAACATGATCTTCTCCAATTCCATCCATTTACCTGCAAATGTCATAATTTTATTATTCTTTATGGTTGAATAATATTCCATTGTGTATATATACCATAGTTTCTTTATCCATTCCTCTATTGAAGAGTAAACCTGAGGTCTTGTGCCTGCGAGGTAAGCACTCTACCAACTGAGCTATATCCCCAGCCCTAGGGTGATTTTAAGATTGGTTCTTGAAGCAACAAGTATTTCTAGAAATACATAATCCTACAAAATTACAAATTTGAAAGACAATTCTCACTTAGATATTCGTGTTCTGGACTGTCTATTTTTTTTTAAAGGGAACATTTAACTTGCTATCATATTGCAGGTATATATTATCTTAGAAAATATCAATCATAATTATATTCAAATGTTTTAAGGGAAGATAAAAGCCCCAAGGAGGCACCATTTAATGTATGAATAGGTACTTGGGCTCAGCAAAGTCCATGGAGGAGATGCAAAGAGAAGGGGACAGTAAGCTGGACCACAGGAGATGGTGATGCTGTTAAGAAACACTGAGAGATCACAGGCGTGTGATCTTTCTGCTGTTTGATTGATTGAACAGCTGATTAGTGGACTATGTGAACTGAGTGGTGAGAAGACCAGAGACAGAAGCAGGATTATATAATAACAGAACTCCTTCACTTAGATGGTCTAATTTGAATTTTTTGTTTAATACAAATAATTTTGTTCCCATTTTTCTAATTCAGAGACTGATGCCCCAATTATTTCCACAACTTAATAGTCACTTGTATGGAAAAAAGCCAAATGGGGACTTGAGGAAGTTAGATAGATAGGGATGCTTCACAACCTTTCATACTTCTTTCCTTTATCCCATCTCACAGTTTATGAGTATGAATAACATGTTTTCTTTGGAATCAACTGTTTCACACTGTTATTGGGTGCTCTGCAGGGATAAACCCAGTCATGCTATGTCTTCTACCCAGGTGCGTAAACTGTCTCTATGAGACGTTGGAAGGAACGACTTCAGAGACTGTTCCCTTCAGCCACTGGAGTCTGCCATGATCTCAGTTACTCTGGGCAACAATGCCATTAACAGCCCAGAAGAGATGTGGTCCATCCTGATCACCTGGTTACATACATGCCAAAGCTGTGACTGCACCAATTCTGAGGTAGGTTTTTGCTGTGATAAATGAATAATATCCACACATTGATTGGTTATCAGCCATGTGCTAGGCTCCAGCATCAGGTATTTGGTTAAATGAATAAATAGACAAAGTCTCTGCTTTAGTGGTACTTATGGTGTAAAGGGAGGGAGGAAAGAGAGGTGGGGAGAGAAGCAAAGACAAGAAGAGAAGAAAAATTAGTCTGTGATGTAATATCCAGTGTTAATAAGAGCAGGGGAGGAAAACAAGCAAGTTTTGTGTCACCATTGGATTGGTAGCCCAATGAAGCACTGAACTAAGAAGTGTATTGGAATATCTGCATTTGATTATGTAAATGAGATCATGAGACCATTAAAAAATAAGCTCCAACCATATTTTCATTTCCAGATACAATTAATAATGGTTGGGTTTTGTTTGTTTCTCAAGAATCTTTTTCTGCCTGTTTGACTGGTCAACTGATTTCCAGTTGAAACACTGCACCAGACTCGAGCTCTTTCTCCATTGTGTGTTAAAGCACTGTCACAGTGACCTTTGAGGGACACTTATCCAAACCACAGCATGGGTTATAGAAGAATTTACCTATACCAACTTGCAACACTACAATATTTTAGAATCTACTTTTTGGAATTTATGCTCATGTATGTGAAAACGATAGTTCTAATTATCTTGTTTCCATCTTGCTCTCCAGTTAGCTCCATTCCACTGACTCAAAAGGTCATTGTTTTCCTTCAGACTTGAGATAATATCTTTTTTCTATTATATATATCTTACATGTACACATCACCAAATTGATTTTTAAATTCTTTTCTGCTCCATTAGTCTAAAATTCCATTGTTGAGACGTCTAGTGTACTTCCATGACTATCACAACTATCCACTCCCTCACTTCTTTCTAATATTTTTGTTTGTTTGTTCCCAAATTAACTTTATGGATGATTTGTTTAGTTTTAGGAAAGAAAACCTCACAGTTTTTCAGTGGCATTATATGAATTGTCTAAATTATCTTAGGGAGAGCAGATATATTTATGATGTTAGTTCTTCCTAAGTACATGGTATAAGTTTTCATTTGCTTGAATTCACTTTTGTGTCATTTAAGAGTGTTTCATAGATTTTCTCTTAATAGTATGACCTATTCTTATTAGAATTCAGTCTAGAAGTTTTATATAATAATAATAATAATAATAATAATAAATAATTCTTATATATTTGACATACAAATGTGGTTTTCTTTTCAATTATAACTTCTACATGCAGGATATTGCTTTGTCATATCAACATTTTGTACCCTGTGACTTTATCCAACTTCCTTATTATTATTCATGGCAATTTTTTTATTTGGGGGTATTTCAATTTGTGGTTATGAATTTTGAGTTTAGCAGTGAAATTGTTTCACTTTAAAATTAAAAACTCCATAAAACTCTTTAGAAATGCATATTCGACAGAAATGATAGGACATCTGTGCTCAATGAGCCTGGCAGTAATTCATCCCAGGCCATACCTTGGAATGAAGTCTCTGCTTAGCTGAGCTATTTTCTAAATTCAACATAAGCAAATTGTGAATCGCCTTACCTTGAAAAGTCATTACATTTTCTTTAAGACACTATACAGGTATAGTTTTAAAATATATGATCTTGTATGTAGCATTTATTAGTTCCACTCATCATTGGTGTGTATTTCTCTATGGTTCTTGATCTTCATTTTTCTTGACAACCATGAAACTGCCCAGCATTTTGTCCATAGTAAGAAATCCCTTAAATATCAAATTATGTTTTTCCTTCTCATCATATTTAGAAGTCTTCATATCTTAAATTGAAGCTGTTTCAGTGACCTGCAAAGTCCTACAAGATCTGTGCCTTGAGTTATTCCTTCCAGTCTTCCTTCTACCCAACCCCCATTTCTTCCATATTGCCTCTTGGACTCTGCACTTGAAATGCTTCCTCATGTGTCTCTGTGGCTCACACCTTCACTCCCGGCACATGTTGTCAATTAGACCAGATTGGTCAATGATCCCATTCCTGACTTTTAGAGTAGCATCCACACCATGGTGGACATGGTGGAAGTATCATGTCCCTGTATCTTATCCTTGCTGGTGTCTACACCCTTTATAGTACAGTTCTCTCCCAGTGGGTAGAGTGACCAGCTCTGTTATTTAATTCTAGGTTCAGCAATATCACCATCTTTGGCCAATAGAATGAGTTGTGAATGACAGAGTTCCAGGTGCAATATGAAGTCTGAAGAACCCTTGGAGGTTTCTGAATGTACTCTTACCTATTCAAAGGCCCTGAGAACCTGCTGAGAGCCTGCTGGAGATCGTTACTGTGGGTTAGAGCAGAGCTGCCCCATCACCTTAGCTGAGGTCAGCCTTGAGCCCACCACAGTCAGCCAACCTCAGCCCAAATCAGGTTATAGATTGAATGCAGCAGCAGTAAACAAATAGACACACCCTCAGCACTTTTATTTAACAGTTATCACTATTTAATCTACTAAATTTTACTTGTGCATTGATTGTTTTCTGTTTTATAATATTCAAGGCAGGAATTTTCTCTAGTATGAAATTATTTCAATAAACATTTATTGGACAAATACATTCACAAATTCTTTCTGTAAGTTCTGCCAATATTTGTTAATTCTTTTGAGCACTTGAGTGATAGGATTTTTCAACCAATTTTTTAAAAGAATATTTTTTAGTTGTACGTGGACACAATATCTTTATTTAATTGTATGTGGTGCTGAGGCTCGAACCCAGTGCCTTACACATGTGAGGTAAGCACTCTACCATTGAACTACAGCCCCAGCCCCAAACAATTCATTCTCTCTGTCACACAGAACAAAATACGAATCACTTAAATTAAATTCTCCTTAGAATTTTCTGTATTACTTTTTAGAAGTTTTTTTGCTGCAACTGATTGGTACTTGACACATAGCTTCCTTCATTGTTATTGCTCTCTTGATCATTGGCTCAATGAAAAATGTGGAAAGCAAAATGTTTGAGACTCAAGTTTAATGTCCATTTGAAAACTGTCCTTCCCCTCTTTTGGAGGTCTAAATCAAGAACACTGAGCAATATACAGCACAAAAGAAACGCATTCATATGTTACTGACTGAATGTTTGTTCCTATTCATGTGTTGACATCTTTTCCCCAATGTGATGGTACCTAGAGATGGAGCCTTCAAAGATAATTAGGTCATGAGGGTGGAGTTCTCATGATCGGTTAGGGTCCTTAGAAGAGCAACGAAAGAGGGCTTCCTTCCCTGCTCTGTGCCATGTGAAGATTCAGCAAGAAGACGGCCATCTGCAAGCCAGGGAGAGGGCCCTCACCAGAGCCTGACTGTTCTGCAATCTGATGTCAGGCCTCCAGCTTGCAGAACTGTGAGAAATAAATTTTTGTTGTTTAAAACACCCAATCTATGCTACGCTGTTGTCGCAATCCAAACTAACTTAGATACTATATTTCATTAACTTTTAGAAAATATTTCCTCGACCTTATTTTTATTACCAAATGATGTTAAAATTAATACAGTAAAGACAGAAAAATACTTCTGGTGCATATTAATTTAACAGGATAGTGAGTTTTTTGTGGCATGTTGGTCCATGCGTGTAACATAGTTTGATCAATTTCACTCCCCAATTCCTCCCCTTACTCTCTTCTCCCACCCTTCCCCCTGTCACTTTCTTCTGTCCTATTAGTTTCCCTTCTACTTCCAAGATATCCTTCTTTTCTCCTTCTTTCTCCACCAGCTTCCACATAGCAGAGAAAGCTTGTCTTTCTGAGTCTGGCTTGTTTCGCTTAACATGATGTACTCCAGTTCCATCCATTTTCTTGCAAATGGCATAATTTCATTTGTACTTATGGTTGAATAAAAATCCAATGTGTAGATATACACTTTTTAAAAATTCATTCATGCATCTATGTACATCTAGGCTAATCCCTTGAGCCTTGTGAATTATAGGTATGCATGTATCTCTAAAATATACTGCCTTTAATTTTTTCTTGATAATAACAAGAAGTGGTATAGCTGAATTATATGGTATCTCTTCCTAGTTTTTTGAGGGACCTACATGCTGATCTCCATGATGGTTGTGCTAATTTGCATTTCCACCAAGAGTGTGTAAGAGTTTCTCTTTCCTGCATCCTTGCAATGATTATTTGTATTCTTAATGATTGCCACTCTGGAGTGACATAGAATCTCAGTGTAGTTTAGATCTCTGCTGGCTAAAGCTGTGGAACATTTTTTTCATATAACTGTTTGTCATTTATTCAGTTCTTTTTTCCCATTTATTGAATGGGTTACTTGGTTTTTTGGTGTTGATATTTTTGAGATCTTTATATGTTCTGGATACGAATCTTTTGTTGGAGGAGTAGCTGACAAGAGATTTTTCTCATATTCTGTAGAATTTCCACATTGTTGTTTCCTTTTCTGTGCAGAAACTCAGAAAAACAAAACAAAACATTTTGCTTTGTGTGTGTGTGTGTGTGTGTGTGTGTGCATGCAGTCATGCACTAGAGATTGAACCCAGGGTCTCAAACCTCAAACATGCTAGGAAGTGCTCCATCACTGAGCCATATCTCTAGCCCAGAAAATAAATCTTTTAAAATTGATCAAAATATAATTGATAACAGAGCGATCATGAGAAAAAATTTTCCTTTGTATCTGAGACTACAGTCTGGGCTCACACATGGATGCTGGAATGTGTACTATTTGCCACTTTGAGCCTTTGGAGAGATAATAAGTTAGGAGTGCTCTGAAAATAAGATGTCCCCATAAAGGCCACTGTTCTGCCCAAACTGGGAACTCTGAAAGTTTTATTTTCGGTAAATCTGCCCAACAGTTCTCAGGGTACAGATGCATCCAATCATCATTCAGAACAAAAGTTGATGATCCATCTACTATTCCTTTCTGAGAAATAATTCTTAATAATTTATGTTATGGAAAATTTTCATCATGACAATAATTAGAAGACAAAGGCTTACTTCTGCCAAGTCTTACCTATTTGAGATTATTTCAGAACTTTGTCAGCTATTCACACCACTTATTAAAAACCCTAGCCTGCTACAATTCTATTATTTAGCTCATAGTAAGCCTTTTGTTGAAGTAATGGTTGTAAATACTCAATTCCATTGGACCCATCACCACTTACTTGTTAAATTAATTGCTAAAAGTGCAATTAGTTCTGTCCTTCGTTTGTGTTCTGGAGGTCTTTAGATTCCATGATCTATGGGTTATAATTGAAATTAGAAGTTTTTACATTTGGAAGAGGAAGTTCAATAAGAAATTATTTAGTTGAGACTTGAAGCATTACTTTAATTCTTTGGAAGGCTGACTCATCTTGACTCTCAAGAACGATTCTTTCTAGTTATGAATAACATTTTCTCATGTTTGAATGAAACCCTCTGCAACTTCTCTGCAAACAGTTCTGTGACACGATTTCAATAGTGCCATCTGTATTCAGAGTCCATCTGAGAAAGAAATAAACAAATGGGTTGTTTTGTTCCCTATTCTGATAACTGCCAAGATGTCTTTTTTTTTTTTTTTTAATAAAAAAATATATTCTGAAAGAGTCTGCATGTGAGTGAAAGGGAAAACTTTAAAATCATTTTGAAGGCTATTGTGGTCATAGTAGTTTCTGCCTTTTCTTATAGCACTCAGATAATTGAGACATATATATTAATTCAGTTGAAACACATTATGTGTGTGTGGTCCTGTGTGATTTCACATACCTGTACACAGTGAGTGTGCAGTTATGAGGTGGTTAAGACTTACACTGAAAAGCAATATTTTTTAATGAAACTTTTAATCTGTTAAAACTTTCCTATCTTTTTCTTCTGCCCTTGGTCTCCTTTTTTAAAAAATTAATTTCTATAGCCAGGAGTCCTAGATTTCTTTATAAGAAATCTCCCAAATGTATGATATAATAGAGAAGTAACCAAAGAAACTCTGAACTGACTTCTATAAAGCCATAATTGGGCATAAATAGCACTTATTCCATAGCAACACTGAGAAAATTATCATTTGACTCTCAAAAATCATAATGACTATTGTGCTTACTACTCCTCATCTACCTGCTCCTCCATCTCAGGACCAGGTGGAATGTATAATATTCAAGAGAGAAGTGCCAAGTAGCCCTTCCAGCAAAGTCAGTAGAAAAGATTTGTAGGACCAGAGAAATCGACTTAATCTCCAGGTCCAGTCGTGTTCACTGCTGTTTCTGCACCAATGTGAGAGGATTATTAGATTTCTATGCTCCCAGCTTCCAGGAAAGGTTTGATGGGATCTGTTTTAGTCAGCTTTTTCACTGCTGTGACTAAAAGACCTGGCCAGCACAATTGTAGAGGAGGAAAAGTTTATTTGGGGGCTCACGGTTTCAGAGGTCTCCATCCGACAGCGGGTTCCATTCTCTGGGCTTGAGGTGAGGTAGGACATCATGGTGGAGGAGTGTGGTAAAGGAAAGCAGCTCGCATGATGATCAGGAAGCAGACAGAGAGACTCGGCTCACCAGGTACACAATATGCAAACCCCAAAGCCACACTCCTAATGCCTTCTCCAGCCACATCCCACCTGCCTTCAGTTATCACTCAATTAACCCCATTAAGTGATTAATTCACTGATTTTGATGAAGAGTCTCATAACCCAATCATTTCTTCTCTGAACCTTCTTGCATTGTCTCACACGTGAGCTTTTGGGGGACACCTCACATCCAAACTGTAACAGGATCCAAGGGCCAGTTTCTTTTCATACAATGGCATTTATTGCATACAACCATCACAAGAGCATTTCAGTACATGAAAAGCAGGAGCCCTTTTCTACCATCCTAGCATCCCAGTTCTCCACATTCGATTCACTGAATTCTCTTGTTAGGAGGAGAAAGAGGCCATTCGTTCAGGCAAAGTCATCCTTGAGCACTGAACAGAGAGGCCAGACTGGCCCTCTCACAGTGCTGGGTTTGGTTTTCCTCTTCCCAGTGGACATACAAGGCTGACCTAGTGCAAGCTTACAATATTGTGACAGATCCCACTGCCTCTAAGCTCTGTGAAGTGCTTTCCAAATGAATCTGGAGGGCTTTCCAGCTTTGCTGCTGATGGATTCAGTCCCTGTCACTCTCTTTATAGGAAGAAAAGTAGAGGTATTTGCGTGTGTTTATGGGATGGGGTGGGGTGGAGGTGGGGGTGGGGTGCTTGAACAACATCAAATGCATCTCCTGTGATGGGCTAAAGACAATTTTGCCAAGGTTTTGAAGTTAAAATACTAGTTGTTGCTGGGTGCAGTGGCACACACCTGTAATTTCAGCAGCTTGGGAGCCTGAGGCAGGAGGATGTCAAGTTCAAAGCCAGCCTCAGCAACTTAGAAAGGCTGTAAGCAACTTAGCAAGACCCTGTCTCAAAATAAAAAAGTTTAAAAAAGTGCTGGCAATGTGGATAAGTGGTTAAATACTCCTGGCACACACACACAAAAATCTAGTATTCTATGTGCAGAGATGAGATTAAAAGTGCTTTAGAGTAGTTTGACATTTGACTGGGAAGCGTCTCTGTGCACAAAATTTACCAGGAACACTCCGAGAAAGGAGTGACCTTCCTAACTAGAGAACTGCTCTTCTTAATATGTGAATGGCTGTCTTTTACTAAAATTGATCATCCCAGGACTGTTTGCATTCATTTAATCCCCATAACAATGCTATGAGGCAAACATTATTCTTATTCATACTTTATAGATGGAAAACGGAGATGAAAGATAACTTGCCAAGTTCATAAAGTTGGGTATCAAGTCTCAGCTGGGAGATCTGGTTTCTAGCCCAAATTCTTACCCACTTTCCTCCTTTGGGGCTCATTACAGTTCATCTGGAGGAGCATTGACATTGGACTTGGACAGGATGGGCTTAAACCCCAGATATGACCCGTCCCAGTTGTGTGACCTAGGATGAGGTGTCTAACTTCCACACACCCGTTTCCTTATCTGTAAACTGAAGAAAATACCATCCTCATGGTGTTTAGAAAGAATGAATCAGATATGCTTGGTATACTTCCTACTGGAACAGAAATTGTTAAATCAAAAATGGCCCCTTCATCAAACTTTATGTTGTCACATTCAATAGTAAGACAAATTTCTTGACTGCCTTCTTGCAGAGAGATGTTCTTATTCTTTTGTCTGTGTTAGTCTTCATTTAGTAGTGTCTCATCCATATGTGGGAGAAGGACCAAAGAATTCCTGTATTTGCTGAAAATATCCCACAGGCATGGTCCTTTTTGTACTAATATTGCAGAAAAAATATTTTTTGAAGATAAAAGGGAGGTCACACCCTGGGTTTTTGGCTTGATAGTGCTGTTTTATGTAGTCAGCAAAAGAATGTTTTCACAGTGACATTTATCACCTGAATTACTGTAATTTTACAAGAATTGCTGTTATAAACCATTTCTTCTTGTTAAATAAAAAGAATATTTTGGTTGGATAATTGCTTTGTAAAACTGCATAGTTATTAATGAATTTTTGCAATAGGTGGTTTGCACAAATAGTGATAGCCAGGATGGATTTCCACATGGTTTTTAAGACTGTGAGCTTCCATGAAGATTGTTTTTTGCATGATGTGAGGCAGCTTTGATTCTTATTTATTTATAAACCCCAAATTGTACCAGGGAAAATTATCCAATTCTATTTCAGGAAGAAATGGGAGGAAAGATATATAAATGTACTAAAAAAGTCACTTGTCTTTACAAATCCCTTCCTTGACCTCATGTCTCCCTCTGTTTATTCAGTTGACCAGTTAATGTCTTTATTTTCAAAACTCCTAGGCACCCCACACTTCACAGGCACCAAATTGAACTGATTTCATCTCTGAGACATTTTTCCCGTTTAGTATTTTCCTATCTCAGTAAATGACACCATTGCTCACTTATTTGCCAAATCAGAAACGTTGAAGAGTTGAGTGGTTCTCCCACTTATCCCCACACATCCATCCATAAAGGAAACTCTATCCAAAATCATGCTCAAGCTCCCTCTCCTTCCCACCACCACCTGCCCCATGCCCTCCACTGCCATTCTCTTCCAGACTCCCACATCAGTCTCCACGCTTCCACTCTTACTGGTATCCAATGCAGTGTCCATTGGGAACACTCATACCATCCTGCTGCTGGTCCCTGCTTTAAATTCCCCAGTGACTGTGGGACTCAGACCCTTGGCCTGTGTGGCTTTTCAAACTCATCTAGCTCTACACTCTCCCTTTCTCTTTAGCCACAGTGGCTTTGCTTCATTTCTAGAAAATATCAGTTCTTGTCTTGCTCTCAGGACAAAAACAGATCTCTCCACCTACTCTCCTCTGTGCTGTTCCTGTGACTGGTTCTTTTCATTCCATGGGTGACTTTATATGTATTATCATTGATAGGATTTCCATATATTTACAAAATTCATTGTCTTTTTATACTCTAATATAGCCCCTTATTAATTTTCTTGAAAGAAATGAACACAACTTGTATTTAAACACTTACTCATTTTCCACTTGTATTACCTAGTTCTTCATTAGATTATATGCTTCATTAGCATAGAGACTACTATTTTTTGTTTCATGCATTATATACTTGGTGTCTTACACAGTGACTTGACATAGTAGAGGCTCAATAAATACTTACTAAATAACACATAAATTAAATAGAATGGAAAACTGTTTTGAGATACAGTGTGTGCCAGTATTCCTTTGGGCAGAGGAAAATAAAGAACAAATACAGTTGTAGAGTTCTGGACATGGTTTATGAGCTCCCAAGGTTTACGTTTATTAAAACCTCTATGAACTTCAATCCAAGTGCAATATGAAGTCCATAAAGAAGCAGTAAAAAGGAAACACAACTGAGCACTGCTCATATTCTCTGATCTTCCAGTGATTCCCAGAGTGATTCTCTATACTGTTCTCAGGGCAGAAAAAGACATCCATAAAGCAATGAGGGCTTTCCAGGTCCCACATTGGGTGAACTGCTCTCCCTTTGATATAGCTGATGGATGAATAACATACCACAAAAGTTTAGGAAATAGAAGTAGAGGCAGATTAAGGTGGCCTTCATTGGAGAAATACTTCTTTCCTTCGTTGTACATGGAGAAAAATACCAAGGAAATGTTAATTCTTATCATTCTTACTAATCACTCAGCTTCTTTCACCAATAATTAAATACTTGGGCAGAATCAGGGTATGCTAAATCAAATTTGGCTTTTCTTTTTAAACTCAGTGTTAACATTTTGCAAATTTAAAACCTCACTCCAGGAACTTCTGTTTCCAGGAGAAATGCACAAATAGGAATTAGACACTTGTCTTAAAAAACTAAAAACATATGAGGGCAATTTTCAAGATTTCGGACATCAGGCAACAAAAGACAGTGATTCCTGGGAGACGGGAAGTACACAGTATAATGGTGAACATTGTCCCAGCTTCCTGCCTGGATTTCCTAGGCTGTAACAGAGGGAGGCAAAATCCAGACAGAAGTTGCTGGTCTCCTGTGATGGGGGAAAGTGGCTTGAGTTGGCAGGGCAGAGGGCCAGAGAAGAAAGGCTTACAGAGAGAGCCAAGTGGGCCTCCCTGGAGTCTTTGGTGCCTATTGACAAGCACATGAATGCAAATCATGGAGAACCACCTGAAAGAATTTAAGCAAGAGTATGTGAAAGAGGGTTGAGAATGGCTCCTAGTCCACCAGAGTGGAAGACCTCATAATTCAATGGGCATTAGAGAAGTTTATGAGTCTTTTATATCAGTGGTGGAGGAAATTAACCTTAGGCTAAATGATGCTCTGGTCTGCCTAAGAAAGTTCAAAAGCAAGGCCCAAGAGGATTATACTATTTCTAAGTAACTTGTGATTGTCCCAGAAAGGATGTTAAGAATGTTTATAGAAATACAAAAGTATTCCACTGTTAATGAGGTGAAATTAATAACGTTGGCCCATACTAACAGAACATTACCAAGCATTCCAAAGGGTGGCAAAATTGGATCCATAATGAAGAGAAAATTGAATCAATCAAAGCCAATGCAAAGTAGCACACATGATAGAATTAGCAGACAAGGATGTTAAAATAGTTATTATAATTATAATCTACATGTTCAAGAAGTGAGGGGAAAGATGGAGAATATTAGGTAGAGACGTGGAAAAAATATGCCCCTGTATCGATTTCTTGAGATGAAAAACTATTAAGGACTGAAGTATCAAATACACTATATAAGGTTAACAACATTTTAGATAATGCAGAAAAGAAAGTTATTGAACTTATAGATTTAGCAATGGAAACTGTTTAAAATGAAATACAGAGAGGAAAAGAATGAACAAAAAAATAGCATCAAAGAGCAACCTGATATATATACTAGCATCCCCAAAGGAAAAGAGAATAAGAAAAAGAAATATAAAAAATATAATAGAAAGTAATTAATTTCCTGATAATGGTAATGAAAATAAATCTGACATGGGCTGTTTTAATGTCAGAAAAAGTGGATTTTAGAATAATAATATTGCCACCAATAAAGAGAGTCATTTCATGATGCATTGGGGACACTTCAACTAGGAGAGCATAGTGATCCTACATATTTGCGCTTTTACTAGTAGTACCTAAAATATATGTGGATCAAAACTAAAAAAATGGAAAGAACAACAAATTCACAATTACAGTTGAATATTTAAATACATACTCTCAATATTGATAGTTCTAGTAGACGGAAAATCAGTAAAAGTGTAGAAGACTTAAATGCTCTCATCCATCTAATTGACATGTGCTCCGCACTTGACCAAGTTACATATTTTTATAAGATAATGTGAACATTGAACAAGACAGACCATGTTCTAGAAAATAAAATCTCAGTAGATTTTAAAAGGTTTGAGTCATACAAGGTAAGTTTTCTGAATACATCGGAATTAAAGTAGAAGACAATAGTCAAAAGAAATATTTCTGGAATCTTAAAGATCTTCTAAATAACTTATGAGAAAAAGAAGAATTCACAAGTGGAAGTGAAAAGTATTTCAAAGTGAATGAAAATAAAATCACAAAACTTAAGAACTTAGGTGATACAGCTAAAGCAGGACTTGGAAGGAAATTGATGGCATTGAAGATCCATAGTGAAAAAAGATCCTCAAATCAATGACTTTGGTTACTGCTTTAAGTATTAGAAAAAAAATTAATTCCAACGTAAACAAAAAAAGGGGGGAGCAATAATAAAATACTACAGGTCAAAGAGAACAATGACAAGAAAACAAAAATAATAAAGAAGTTCAAAGAACACAAAGATTGAGTTTTGAAAGGATACATAAAATCATAGGAACATGATCTTCCTTTCCAAAGGTACATACCAAACTATGTACTTTTGTGGGTTTTTGAATATCAGGTTAGAGAACCTCCTGCCTTCTCTACCCAATGTCCCATAAAATCCAATATTTTCCAACCAGGCTGGTAGGAAGAGGCATTATTTTTGTGCGCTGTGTTGAGTGTGAGGGATTGTTCCCTCTAATTGTTTTGCATGTTTCTTCCCTCAGTTTCCAATTGTTTCCTTGTGCCTGTTTTATGCAGTTCTATGCTGAATACTCAAGAGAGACCCTGCAGATTCCAGGGCTCCTTCCGCATGCAGACCTTTCCTCTCTGGCATTGTGTTCAGTGAACTCTAGTCAACTTCTTCTCCTGAATCCTTCCCTTCATCACATAATTTACATTTTCTATTTTGATTCTTGGGTTGTGGCCTGAATACTCTCAAGGCTCCACACTGGGTCAATTGTCTTGCATCCCCCTCAGGGATTATAGTCCTTTTCTACCAAAAGTCCAATGTCTTGAGGACTTTGGCTCTGAATATTTATTCACTTTTTTTCTGGTTGTTTCAGATAGAGGGTTAATTCTTTGTTACTCATCTTGGCTAGAAAAAGAAGCTGACACTCATTTGGTTTTTGATAGCTTTGGATCACGTCCTTCATACTGTTTTGTGTTTTCTCTTTGTATACCTTTCTTGTGCTCCCCTTAAGTTGCTTGTCCTATGTTACCATTTGAGTTTGGGATTGTGCCCATCCATTGTCTCCTATACTGAATTGGACTTTAGACATCCAAAGTGACTAAGTCAGTATAATTAATGTCACTCTGTACCTATAGATGGTTCATATGATTATAGAGCCTGCAAAATCCAAACTCTGCAGAGTGGCCCCAAAGGACATAGACCAGGGAAGATCTAATGCTGTAGACCTTGTAAGTCTCGTGGCAAAATTTCCTCTCTTAAGACAAGGTTCTATTCAGGCCTTTAACTGAGAATGAGGCCTGCCATTCTGCTTTACTCAGAGCTCATCTATTCAAACATTAATCTCATCCAAAACCTTCATAGAGATATCCAGAATAATGTTGGGCCACATATCTGGATGCTGGGGCCCAGGCCAGTTGTCACAAACTTCACAACTATAAAATGTCATGCACTTGCTAGAGGAAGAGCAGAAGCAGTCTACCGTCCACAGCCCAGTTGTGCTCAGGTGGGTGATATAGGTTGCCAAGAGACCTAGGAAGACACGCAGAGATGGGATGTGAGACATAGGACTTATTAAGAAAATGCTTACAGGGACCATCCAGTGGTGATAGCCTGACAAAAATCCACTGCCAATGGACTGAACAGGTGTACCTCCACTTCACGGGAGCCTTCAGGTGACTCATCACGACAGTGCCTCTCTTCTCCCATGATGCTCTGTCCACTGGTGGCAGGCTGGAAGAATACTCGCCTCTCCATGGTGCTCCTATCCATGCCAGCTACTGTGGTGGGGAGGGTGGTGGTGCTGCTGCTGGTTTATAGGGTGGGTTATAGAAACAGCTTCAGCTCAACTTGCTTCACCTCATTGTATGACCTGCCCCCCAAGGAACTTGGCATTCAAGAAAACATCTTTTAACAGATAAGACTGACTTGCCCTAATAACCATGAGAGAAAGTCAGTGTCCTTCAAGATAATGTTTATAGGCACAATTCAGTCTGGATTCAACCTCATTGTTCCTTTAACTTAGGTAAGTTCTTGGGGACACAGGGGAGTAACCTTAGGGATACAGTGCTTTTTTTTCCTCCTTCTCCCCAAGGATAACACAAGTGGTTGCCAAGGATGAGCAAGCAGTTATGCATTTCATAGAGAACAGACACTAGTTGCTCTATAGAAGGACAGTTCTTCCTGCTACTGAGACCAGAGATCATTTTCCTGTTGGCTTTCATAAAATGGATAGCCTTGTCACCTGGCTGTCAATGGACAACATCAGTCTGTTTCCAACATCATTGGAAATGCTGCTTTGGAAATGGGCCTTGCTCTCTGTCTATAATTTATACTCATATTTAGATACATCACAAAATAGTTTGAGGCAGATCTTCTATAGGGGAGGTTGCTCTGGTTGTCTGCAAGGCAGCTTGGATCATCAGACTTCTGAAGTCAATCATAAAAGACCTGGGCCACTCTCTCTGACCATTAGTGTTAAGTATGTGAGCATGTTTGACTGCAAGATAAGCCATATTTTGAAGTATATTCTGTAATCAGAGTTCATTAAGGTGAAACAGATTGATAACAATTCTTAGATCAAAACTCATGCCTGGAATCCCAGCAGCTTATGAGACTGAGAAAGGAGGATCTCGAGTTCAAAGCAGGTCTCAGCAATGGTGAGGTGCTAAGCAACTCAGTGAGACCCTGTCTCTAAAAAGAATACAAAATAGGGCTGGGGATGTGGCTCAGGGGTTGAGTGCCCCTGAGTTCATTCTGCGGTACAAGGTACAAAACAACAACAACAAGAACAAAACTGGTTCAGAAATTCACCAAAGGAATAACTGTATCTGGTAACATCTCCAACTACCTGTGGGAAAGAACCTTTCAATGACAGTTGAGAAGTAGGCATGCTTGGATGTACTGTGAGAAGCAGCACCTGGGAATCATTCCAGGTGTTCCAATATGAGCCAGTGAACTTTTAAAAACTTTTCACAAACTGATCTTTACTGTTGTCATTTTGCCTTTGTGGCTAGGTGTTTTGCTTCACTCCCACATTGCTGTGTATCTCCGTCCTTCAGCTATGCTTCAGACTCCTCTTGGGTTGAAGTCACATCTTCTATTTGTTGTGCAGTATGGCATCAGTCATAAGAGAATTGGATGAACCTGACATATTTGGCCCTTGAAGATATAATTGACAGGAGAAATGAAGGAGGAAAAGTGTGAATACGTGGATAAACAAATAAATGCCAGGTCACGGAGAACACCAACTTACCCACATTAAGAAGCAGGACTTCACCCAAGAGTTACTTCTCAATTGTCATGAATGTAGACAGGTGTGGTGACTCATGCCTGTTATCCCAATGTCTCAGGAGGCTGAAGTAGGAGGATCGCAAGTTCAAAGCCAACCTCAGCAACTTAGTGAGGCCCTAAGCAACTTACCAAGAAGTTGTCTCAAAATAAAAAATAAAAAGGGCCAGATGTTGCTCAGTGGTTAAGCACCATAGGTTCAATCCCTGGTACCCACCCCTGACACAAAAGCAGTTCTGTGACAACTGCAATTTGTGCTCAGGTCTGTCTAGGTGTCGTCTACAATGAAGAAAAGAAAGAACCAAGGAGCACTTGGCAGCTTTGTTTTTTCCAATAACCGAGTTGAGGAGATCAGGCAGAGATCAGGCAGGACACTGCAAGCATTAGTTGCTGCATTTTATCTCTTTTTTCCAGTAGTATGATGGCTTAGAGGTTTTTTTCTGTCTTTTATTATGAGAAGTAGCAAGAATACTGAGCAAGTAATTAGAAGAGCCAGTTTTATGTTCCGGGTCCGCCACTTTTTAGATATTTGGCATTAGGCAAGTCACTGTGGTTACAAGACTTGAGTTCTTCAGTTGAAAAACAAGACGTGATTCCCAGTCTGCCTGGTCCTGCAGGGTCGAGAGATGAGACGGATGTGATGGGTCTTTAGACACAAGAAAGTCCTATAAGGTGACAGAAGTTCTACTTGTCTCTCAGCCCTGCAGGCACACGAAAGTTTCTTATCCACAAATAATGCACTTCTGACTTTATTTAAGCGTGTGTTTCCTGTAGTTCACCTGAGACTATAAATGTCAGATGGACTAAAACACGGAGGCAATTACTGAGCCAATTTAGGATACTAGTAGGCTTGTGCCTGGCATTTCCAGGGAGCGGTGGTAATTAGTGTTAGAGACGTATACAGGGCACACACAGGATCTGGTAGGTCATGCTAAGGATAGCCATTGTTAGGGTGGGGGAGGTCTTTGGTTGTTGAGCACAAAGAGTGACATTCCCTGATTCCTATTGCAAAAAGTTGCCTAGAGAATGAAACAGCTGTTCTTCAAAGTTGGATCCCAATGCACAAGGCTTTCCAGAATTCATACTCCTGTGGAGTCCTCTCCTTGGTCTATCTTTTATGAAGTTTTTCCAGTTTCTGCTTCTGCTCTCTTGGAGTACTCTCTTTGGGAACCACTAGCTCTCAGGCAAGAAACTTGGCTACTCTGTTGGAGAGTTCACATGAAGACTAAAACCCCCAAGACTACCTGGAGAGAGAGGCCCAGCCTTCCCAGTTTCCCTGGTCATTATCTAACAGCAACTGTGTTGAAGCCACCAAGTCACCAGTGGAATAATCGAATCCCTGAGCCTACTTAACAGGGCAGAAAATCAGAACAGCTGATTTAAATCCACATAAATTGGTGTTTGAATTAAGAAGCAGGAAAAACAATACAATTCATGTTAGCCAATCACTGTGCTTTGAAAAGATTTGTTATGTAAAAATAGATAACCAGAACATGGATGTGGGGAGGCAAAAGAAGCAGAGACCTGCTAGAGGGTTATTCAGTTGTTTTGGTGACAGATGGTGGAGTCTTAGTTAACAGTTCAGGAGGTAAGAAGTTGAAGTCATAGATGGGAGGCTTAAATGATGGATTGATGGTGGGGTCTAAGATAAAGAGAAAAATCAAATGTTAGCTTATATTTATTGGCTGAAGCATCTGGGATAATAGTGATACCACTGAGATGAGAAAAACTTAACGAAAAATGAATTTAAGAAGAGCAAAATTTGTCTAGTAGATGTTACTATTAATAAGATTAGTAGATATTGGGCGGGTACCAAGGGACATGTTGGAGCTGAGGTTTGATTATTGGAGTCACTATGTATGGGAGATGTTCTATATGGTAATAGGTGAGACCATGTAGAGATGGAATGCAGTTAGATAAAAGATTTGGTCCAAGGTGGTGACTAGGCATGTGCCAACATTTAGAAATGAGGAAGATGTGTAGAATATACAAATGGAGACTGAGAAGAAGTATCAGAAAGGCAGAAAATCAGAAGAACTGGTTTAAACCTACATAAATTGGTGTTTGAATTTAGAAAGTGTGAACAGGTGGGTCAAATGTTTGTAAGGGATGATGTAAAAAGAGAGCTAAACCATGACCATTGGGTGTGACAATATGAATGTCATTATTGACCAAGAACAAGATTAGTTTCAGTGGAGTGGTGTTGAATAAAGTGTGAAATAATGACCTCAAGCAGGGGTATTTTAATGATTAAAATAAAAAACATTGTTTTTTTGCTACTAAGCAAAAATGTGTTCAAAGATGTGGTCTTGAAAGAGGAGTTTTATAAGAGATTTCATATGTACTTTATTTTATTTTTTTTACAGACTTCATTTTGATTCATTGTACTCATATGGGGTACAAATTATCATTTCTATGGTTGTGCATGATGTACATTCATATCATTCTTGTTAATCACACATGTACGTAGGATAATGGTGTCTGTCTCATTCCACTATTTTCCATATCCCCTCCCCACCCCCTCTCATTTCCCTCTACATAATCTAAAGATCCTCCATTCTTCTCTCACCCTTCCCCCAACCAGATTCTATATCATCATCTGCTTATAAGGGAAAACATTTGGCCTTTGTTTTTATGGGGATTGGCTTATTTCACTTACCATGATAATATCTAGTTCTATCCATTTATCTGCAAATGACATAATATTATTCTTCTTTATGGCTGAGTGGTATTCCATTGTGTATATATAACACATCTTCTTTATGCATCTGTTGAAGGGCATCTAGGTTGGTTTCACAGTCTAGCTATTGTGTATTGAGCTGCTTTAAACACTGATGTGGCTGTGTTACTGTTGTGCGCTAATTTTAGGTCCTCTGGGTATAAACCAAGGAGTGGGATAACTGGGTCAAAAGGTGGGTCCATTCCAAGTTTTCTGAGGTATCTCCACACTGATTTCCAGAGTGACTGTACCAATTTGCAACTCCACCAGCAATGTAAAAGTGTGCCTTTTCCCCCACATCCATGCCAGCATCTATTATTGTTTGTGTTCTTGATAAAAGTCATTCTAATTGAAGTAAGATGAAATCTTAGAGTTGTTTTAATTTGCATTTCTCTAATTACTAGAGATGTTGAACACTTTTCATGTATTTATTGATCGCCTGTTCATCCTCTTCTGTAAAGTGTCTGTCCAGATCCTTGGCCTCTTTATTGATTGGGTTCTTTGCATTGGTGTAAATGGTGCTGGTAAAACTGGAAATCCATATGTAGTAAAATGAAATTAAACCTCTACCTCTCACCCTGCACAAAAGTCAACTCAAAATGGCTCAAGGACTTAGGAATTAGACCAGACCTTGCAGCAAACAGAAGACACAGTAGGCCCGAATCTTCATCATGTTGACTTAGGATCAGACTTCCTTAACAAGACTTCCAAAGCACAAGACATCAAAGCAAGAATCAATAAATGGGATGGACTCAAACTAAAAAGCTTTTTCTCAGCAAAGGATACAATCAATAATGTGAAAAGAGAGGAGCCAACAGAGTGGGAGAAAATCTTTTCCACAGGTACTTCAGATAGAGCACTAATCTCCAAAATTTATAAAGAACTTACAAAACTTTACACCAAAAACACAGAGATTTCATATTTTTATGTCAAGAGAATGACCCAGTGAGCAGGGAGAACTTGGCCATTGGTGGCCTATATAATCTCAGGAGCGAATTTTTGAGTAGGTGAGTGAGGCTGGGATCCAGAACACAGGTGGAAGAAGTGACTTTTTCTAGAAGACTGTTCGTCCATCACACAGGAAGGAGGCAGGGTACAAAAAGTGCTTGCTGTTGGTGTATTTAGTGGAATAAGAGGAATAAATTATTCTCTGAGTGCTTTGTTTATGTCAATGTAGTGTTTGGGGAAATGTCTCCAAAGTATCAGACTACTGAGGAGAAATAAAATGTCAGGAGTAGTGATCTGAGTGAGTGGTCTAGGCATTTGGAAGCACATTGGAAATTATGAGTTAGTTTCTCTACAGATGAGTGATTGACCCTGACCCTCTTTCCTGCTGCTACATAGTTGGTTGTTTTGTCCAAAAGCCATTGCAGTGGTTTAGATTTGGCTTGAGGGTAGCCCCCCAGGACTCATGTATTGGAAGCTGATCCACAGTGTAGCTATGTTGAGTGCTAGAGGTGGGACCTGGAAGGGGTGATTGCATCCTTGGGGTGCTGCCCTGGAAGAAATTAATGTAGTCCTCATAGGACCCTTGCCATTTCTCTCCGGAGGGTTCCTATAGAAGAGCAGTACTTGGCCCTCCCTCCTGTTCAGCTTGTTGTTTGGTCACATAATGTTTCCCTCACATGTGTTCCACCATGATGCCAAATATATGATTGACACAGCCAAGGGAGCCTGGAGCCCAGCAGATGTCAGCTCTTGAATCTCTAAAACTGTGAGCTAAATAAACCTACTTTAATTATAAGGAATCCAGCCAGACACTTTGTTATGGCAATGGAAAACAGATTGCCCTGGGCATGGCTGGAGTTGTTTGAATTAATATTGCCATGGAACTTCCATATGCAGGCTGAGTGAATTCCCTCAAACCCCATATCTGTCGGGAACAGATTCGGTGTGGGTGCACCACTGTATAAGATATTGGTCAAGATATCTCATTAGACTCTGTGGAGGGAGGCTGCTGAAGTGCCTTTGCCTGTCACGGTGGAAGTTTTAGCAATGTCACATGACAGAGTTGTTGCAAAGGCTAAGTTTCCATGCTGGAGAGAGAAAATGAATCTGCTCTGCATCTGCTGAGTTGTTGAGGCCATTCAGCGAGAATCACGATGGCTCCTTGTTCTTTGGCGACTAGAAATTATTATTGTTCTATCATCTGTTTTGATGCTCCAGTATTCCTGCCAGCACATTTTCATCCATCAGAAAAGGTGCTTTTGTTTTTCTTTCTGGCTTCTTCCTTATTTAGCTTTTAGTTATTCAGGTGGTCAGTAAAAAAAATAAATAATAATAATAATAATAATAATAATAATCAGCAGATGCTTAAGCTTAAAAAATTGGCTTTTTATTATGTTTCATTTTAAATAAAAAGAATAACTCAGCATTGAAGAGGACATAAGCAGGGATGCCCTGGTGATGGAGGCCCCGGATGAGTGGGAGGGAGATGTCATTGGTTTGTCTTAGGTTAGAAAGAAATATAACGACCACCTATTTCAAAAGCTGTAAATTAGGTGAAAGTGCAGTGTATTAAAAGAAAATCTTAAAAATAAAGACCGGCAGGTCATGAAACATATTGATGCAGAGAATATATTTAAAAAATAAATTTTTGGAACTATTTTCAGACGTGTTCAGAGTGCTCTGATGTTCAACACTTTGGCCCATTTCAAAATGCCATTTTCTGCATTCCAGTATATTTGTAATTTTAGACCAAATGTAGGACTTTTCACATGGGGATAGAAACATCTGGCTTTGAGTCACCGAACTGTCTAATGGAATAAGCAATAGAAGCATTCCAAAGTGATAATGGACAGACGATTTAAACACGCTCTTCAGCTCCCTGAGCTCCTCGAGGGAATAAGTATTTCGTTTTGTGGAATATGAATTATCTGTTGAAGTAACAGTGATAGCACCACATTCTCCCCAGCCCTTGCCTCCAGAGACACTGTCTAGTCCAAGTAAGTGAACCTTTGGAAGTGGGGCTGGGAAATGCTCATAGGCTGAAATTTAAATTCAGACCAAAGCACAGCCCTGAAATAAACTGGTGTGGCAATGCATAGCCAGACACCAATTATTCTGAGGACCGTGGGGTGGGATCTAAAATTACAAATATAGCATGAGTTTAAAGCATGCATTCTGAATGGTCGAATATTACTAACCTTCATTTTATTTCAGGAATAAGATAAGGTCACTAGCACTGTAAGATAAGACAGTGGAAATAAAAGATATGAAGATGAAGAAGAGAAAAAAGTCATAAATATAGATATCCTATTATTTACAAAGATTATATTTATAGATTGTAAGCAGAAATAAAGGAGTTCATTAGCCTAAAACTTATTGCATTACTGGACACAAGAAAATAAGTTGGGAAATATACATTTAAATGCATTTAACAATCCTGAGCAAGAAAAATTGTAAGCATTTTTTTCATCTCTGATTTCCAAACATATTACACATCTACAGTAGTCAAAACAATGTATTATCATAAAAACTGATGGATAGATCAGTGAAATAGAATACAAAACCCGGGAATCAGTCCCGGTCAATTTATTTTTGATGAGGATATCAAGAAAACCCAGTGGGGCAGCGATAGTGTCTTCAGTAACTGGTGTTGGGAAACCATCTGGCCGTATGCAGAAGAAGGAAACTGGACCCTTTTCTGAAACCACATCCAGACACAAACTCAAAATAAAGACTTAAATATAAACCTGAAACCATAAAATTAATAGAAGAAAATGTAGAGAGAGCTTTTTAACATTGTTCTGGGCAATGATTTTCTTTTTTTTTTTAATATATGAAATCAAAAGCATGGGTGAAATAGTAGAAATAGACAAATGAAATTGTATCCTGAGCACTGCCAAGGACTAAAAAGGCAGTCTGCTGAATGGGGGAAAAACCTCCTAAAATAATTAAAGATTAAACTACCTTATTATCCAGCAATCCCACTGCTGGATGTATCTGTAGAGCAAATGAAATCAGTATGGCCAAGAGATATGTGCATCCCCAAGTTTATGTCAGCATTTTCCACAATTTCTAGGAAATGGAAAAAAAACCAGGTGTCCACTGATGGGTAAAAGAGTGAAAAAAATATGGCATAAATGCACAATAGCCTTAAAAAAGAAGAAAATTCTGCTATTTGTGACAAGGATGACCCTGGAGAACATTATATGAAGGGAAATAAACAAGACACAGAAAGACAAATTCTGCATGATGTCACTGGTAATGAAGTAAAAAATGTCAGACTCAGAAACTGAGAGCAGAACGGTAGGGACCAGGGTGTGGGGAGGGCACCATGGGGAGATGTGGTCGAGGGCTACAAAGTTTCAGTTACGTGAAGTAAATCAGTGCTGGTGATTTACTGTACTGCTATGTGTACATTAGTCAACAATGTTGTACCATATACATGAATTTTGCTAAGAGTCTAAATCATGAGTGTTCTTGGCATACACACATATACAAAAATAACTATGTGAGATGATGCATATGTTTGTTTGATTGTAAATATATATATATATTTCACTATATATAGTGAAATATATATATATATATATATATATAGTTTCTTAGAATACAAAAGAAAGCCTATAAATCCATGCAAATGAATATGATTCAAAGAGTGCAAAGGGGTATTTTATATATGTGCTACATGGATTTTTGTATAAATGAAACATCACATAAAAACTTATGAAAAGAAAAAACTTCTTTTTCCCTTTTCTCAAAATCATGTGTTGGTTATTGATGGCATTGGGGCTAAGGACTGAGCTTTTGGCAACAAATTGAACAAAGACTTGAGCAAGACATGCAGGAGAAACAGCCTCAGCCAGATTCATGGAAAGTCAAAGTACACTGTAAAAGGAAGGAGCTGCAGGCCCTGGGTACACAGTGGAGCTTGCTTTATTGTGCCCTGCTAGTCGTCCCCATTCTCTCTTGGGTGAATCTGGGGTTGATTGACACCTTGATTGACAGATGAAGCTGACATAATTTCTTCTCTATTGTGCATGTGTAAGTTTCTTTTCCTCCAGAAAATGCCTGGGGATGGGGTGGGCAAACCACAATGCTAATGATATATTAACTAACAGCAGGTTCACTTAAAGTCAGTCCCTGTGCTTGTCCAAGATCAGTGACTTTACCTTTAGGATCTTGAATTTCCCTCCTTTAATGGTGAGATGGCCCATTTCCCCTCACAGGAGGAGCTGAGGGTCCTAGGGGTGGGACCCTCTCTTCAGCCTTTTTTGTCCCTTCTGAAGGCCTATCTCCTACTAACAATTGGATCTGATAATAAAGAATGGTAGAAACAGAAAGATTGGCAGACTTCTGTTTTAGAATAGCAGACTAAGGATGAGGGGCTTCTTTTTCCATGTTCTAAATCAGGACAAAGCAAACAAACAAAGTAAACCAAAAGAGAAGTGAAGGACAAACTCCATCTTTGATATAGTCAGGAGACATCTGTAGGCCAGAGAGGATATGGGAAGAGGATGTTAAACTCATTAAAGGCCCATCAGGAGTGGAAAGATACCAAAGCCTTTCCAAAACAAGTAGATGACAATTTGCGTATCCAGGCATGCTCTCATCCAAATAAAAAGAAAATAGAAAAATGGGAGTTCAAACAGGTCAGAACTCAGAGAATGTGGTTTCAGGAACTTTTCTTAAAGAAACAACTTTGACGATGAACTTGAGCTAGTCAGAGAGGGATGGAGAAACAGGAAGAGGGTTTAGAAACAGACTACCACAAATGGGAGAATTCTGATCAAGGCAAGGAATTCAAATGTCATAATGTCACAAATCAGATGTGACATAACAAAAACCTGAGCAGAAAAAGCAGTCATGGAGAATAATAAAAGTACATTAATTTTCTTATCTTTTGTTACTGTTGATCAAAATATGCTTTGAAACTATAAATCAAGCAGTAAATAACACCATTAAGCAAATATATTCCTCCAAACAGGAATAAAACAGAAAAAGGATGTAGAAGAACAAATAAAAATCAAGGCAGAAAATAAATTAGAAACCAAACGTCATTGCAAATAATAAATAAATCTCACGTTAGTTTGTTGGGGGAAAAGTAGGCAATAAAATTATTAAAACTGTTAGGAAAACCAATCAAGGTGAACAGAGAAGGATGCCAATAAAAAATAAAAATGGTAATGAGGAAATAACAAAAAAATGTGAAAGGAATTTGAAGACACTGAAGAGACGACTTTGTCCATATTGTGCAGTTTAATTTGATGAAATACATTTTCTACAAGAATGTAAATTGCCCAAATTGCCCCCAGAGGTGATGAAATATAGCACTAAATGCTGTTTAATCTGTGTCAGGCATTGTTCTGAGGGCTTTATGTATCTTAATTCTTTTAAAATTCCCAACAAACCTACAAGATGAGTACAATTATCATTATCATTATTATTGCTATTATTATTATAATTATTTTATGAGTCTCATTTTTCAAATGAAGAAATAGAAGCACCTAAGGACAAGTGATCTTCCTGAGGACACACAGCTAATCATCATATAACAAGATTTTAACCACGGGCCTCTGGCACCAGAGTCCATGGCTTTGGCTGGTTTATTACATTGCCTCTGAGAAAGCATAAGTAAGCCAGATGCTGCAGAAGAAACTGGGCCTGCTCTCAGGGTTACTTCCTAAAAACTGCATCAGGCTTGAGAGTGGCAAAGGAACTTGTCACTATGCTTTGAACCAGATGTAGTCAATGCTGTTTGACCAATTCTAGAGAAGAGAAGCAGAAAAAAATTTTAATTTCTTTTATGAAGAAAAGATAATCTTTATATTAATGCTCCAGCACATACAAATGTCAAAAAATCAAGCTTGCCTATAAATAGCTACAGAAATATTCTAAGTAGACAATTATTATTATTATTATTATTTTTTTTGCAGTGCTGGGGATTGAACCCAGGGTCTTGTGCATGCAAGGCAAGCATTCTACCAACTGAGCTAGATCCCCAGCCCCAAAGTAGATAATTTATTAACACATTAACAGCATAATAAACTGCATTTAATTCTAGTTATTTAGCAAGGGATTTGCACTAACAAATCTAGTAGCATATTAGTCAATAAAAATATTAAAATTAAGAATTTTATGTATACCTAGATGTTGAAAATAAGATTGATTAAAGTTAATAGCTATATTAGAAAATATTCTTAAAAGCAATATCTTGGTAGGCCCAGTGGTGCACACAAAGGTGTAATCCCAGTTACCTGGGGGACTGAGGCAGGGGACCCAAGTTCCAAGTCAGCCTTGACAACTTTGTAAGACCTCTACTCAAAATAAATAAAATGGTGGATCCATTCCAAGTTTTTTGAGGAATCTCCACACTGCTTTCCAGAGTGGCTGTACTAATTTGCAACCCCACCAGCAATGTATGAGTGTACTTTTTTCCCCACATCCTTGCCAAAACCTATTGGTGCTTGTATTCTTGATAATAGACATTCTAATTTGGGTGAGATGATACCTTAAGGTAGTTTTGATTTGCATTTCTCTTATTACTAGAGATGTTGAACATTTTTTCATATACCTGTTGATTGCTTGTAGATCCTCTTCTGTGAAGTGTCTGCTCATTTTGTACTCCATCTGTGTACAATGAACTAAAATAAAAAAATATATTTAAAAACAAACAAACAAAACGAAATAAATAAAAAAGGGCTGGAGTGTAGCTCAGTGGCAGAGTGCTTGCCTAGCATGTGCAAGGCCCTGGGTTTGACGCCCAGTACTAAAACACAAACATACAAAGACTGTTAATGTTTCTTTTGGAACAGGAAATTGCCTGGGGCATACTGATTGTCCTTGCACACTGATTATTACAGAAGCGCTCTAGACTTTATGCTCCTCATACTAATTAGCTAAAAACCAGGAAACTGAAGTTAAATATTTAGACAAAAAGAATAAACATGATATGATTCTGTTAGACACTCATGCGAATGGCTATAATCAAGAAGACCAATAATACAGTCATGGCAAGGAACCAGGAGAGCTTTTGGATATTGCTCTTTGGTGTTGACTGGCACAACCATTTGGAAACTGGTTTTGTAATATCTACTAATACCAAATACATACACATTCCTTGTCCCAGAAATTTTATATATCCATATACATAATATAGCATTATAGAAAACCATATTAAAGAAAAATGAGTGCATGTGTCCCCTTAAAGACATACATACAAAATGTGTTGAAAAATACTTTGTATAATTTATGACAGTTTATAATAGCACCATACTGGAAACAATTCAATTCTAATCAATAGTGAAGTGGATAAATTGTGGCATATTTATGTTGTGGTTTAGATATGAGCTGTCCCCCAAAAGCTCATGTGTGAGACAATGCAAGAAAGTTCAAAGGTGAAATGATTGGGTTATGTGAGCCTTTAACTTAATTAATGCATTCATCCTCTGATAGGGATTAGTGGGTGGTAACTGTAGGCAGATAGGGTGTGACCAGAAGAGGTGTGCCATTGAGGGCATGCCTTGGGGGTTTATATTTTGTGGGAAGCAGTCTCTCTCTGCTTCCTGGTGGCCATGCCCTGAGCTGTCTTCCTCCTCCATACCTTTCTGCCATGATGTTCTGCCTCATCTCTGGCTCAAAGTAGTGAAGTCAGCTCTTCATGGACTGAAATCTCTGAAATCATGAACCTTGAACAAATTTATCCTTGTCTAAAATTGTTCTTATCAGGTCTTTTGGTCACAAAGGTGAAAAAGCTGATGAAAGCAATTTATTCAATGGAAAACTGCAGATTGACAGATAGAACTACTATTGCCCACAACAATGTGCAGAAAGCTCACTGTCGTAGCATTGAGGGAATGAAACCAGACACAAGGGACTGCATAATGTACGATTCCATTCATGTGAGGTTGAGGTACAAACACGTGAATGACTGGGCATAGGATAGTTGCAGTGGGGGAGGAGGGAGGTGTGGGGTTCGTCTGGTGCATAAGAACTTTCTGAGAAGCTAAAAAAGTTCTATGTGTTGCTTTGTGTGGTGATTACAAGGATTTGCACATATATAAACATTCATCAGAATCTATGTCTTCCATGCATGTTAAACCTCAAGAAAAATGTAAAAACAAAAAGTGCATAAAATGCAACATATAAAGGGAAAATTTGAGGGTTATGAATGACAGACAAGTAACAATTTCTGTCATGCCAATCATTGCCATTTGCAAAAATATCAAGACAGGTCATAGACTAGGAGATGATTCTGTCTATATAACTGGTATGCTATATAAATAAGAAGGATTAAAATCTTCAATATATAAGAATTTCCTTCAATTTAGAAATAATAAGACAGGAGTGCTACTAGTTAGCCAAGAAAGGATGTAATTTAAAAAACTATAAAGAAGGAACACAATATCAAAAAGGTTGAAAAGATTATTCAACTCATTAGTAAGGGAAATTCTCAAACTAAGAAAGAAAAAGCAATGAAATGCTCCTTTTTGCCACCAAGGTTAAGGTCAGATATCAGTGTGGAAAGTTCGATCTGTCCCTGCTTTTTAAATATAGTTAGGCCTAGCTTTTCTGCAGAGTGAATTTGTGTTTGTGCACACAATGTGACTAAACTCCACTCCTTAAGATACATTCTTGAGGAAAATTGTTATACACAAGGAGACTGTCTAGCCTGGTTAGAAAACCAGAGTGGGCAACAATTGGAATGTCTGTTAACAACAACTGGATAGATAAAATGTGGTATTGCAAATGACGGCTACCATGCAGCAGTAGAAAGGAAATTATTATACTTATGGGGGACAGTGTGAGAACTCACAGAGTTATTTTGAATGAGAAGTTTGGAGAAATAAAGAGATAAATCACCAAAAGCTATCATGTACTTGGGATTCGCAGAGTATATGGTGGTGACATGATGATTTGGGGTGAATATGAGGTGTTTTTAAGGATGACCAAACGGATGAAATCAAGGAAAATAAAGACAGATAAAATGAATGAATTCAATATAAATATAAGAAGTAAGCATTATAGTGTGCAACAAACTGTGGCTGATTATGTCAATTCCATGCATCTGAATTCTAAAAGAATAATACAATACCCCAGAAAACACAATAAAATATTTTATGCTATTTCTTATTTTCTTGAATTTATGCAGTTAGGTCATGTAAAATTATTTGTAGATCAATAGGTCCCTCACTGAAGATAGTTGATATGCACATGACATATCCACTCTTTCCAACTGTACAATTTTTGTATCACTTTGAGCAAATCAAGGGACATGGTGGAAGGTGATGGGCTGGAGTACCAGCCATGGAACCAGGGTTCTGACTCCTCACTTGGTGCTCTGTGTCACTGTGGATGTGGCATCTGATCTTCCTATGCCTTAGCTTCATCATGTGTTAAATGAAAAGAACGTTCTTATAATGCCTAATGGGTCCACTTGATTTGTGCCCAGAACATTGTGGAAAGAGTCATAGTCCAGCACTAGGGAGCTTAGCCAGACCTATCTTACCACCTCTTGGTAATCTGAAGTTCCTCCATTCTTCTCTCACCCTCACCCTTCAACCTGATTATTTATCATCATTCACTTATCAGGGAAAACATTCGGCCTTTGGTTTTTAAAGGTAATGATTTTTCCAAGTTGTATTGCATCATTGGTATTTTGATTTTATTGAAAAAAATAGCAGGCTTGATTGGGAACTTAGCCACCATTTTTATTTTATCAGTTTCTATTAGCAAGTAAATTCTAAGTTTTAAAGAGTGACACAAATTTTTTGACCATAAAACCCCTTTAATAAGTTAAAGCTTTTGTTTATAAGAAAGTTTTTGTGTGAGTATCTCCTACAGTTGGTGTCATAGGAAGGCCAATTTGTTAATTGCATGCAAATATAAATTTTGTTTCTTCATCATAGATTGAGTGTGTCTGGTGATTTTTATCTTAGGGAAAATTTTGTCATAAGAAGGTTATAACTAAAGCAGTATTTTTCAAAATACCTTTTGGGGGGATTATTCCTGAGGGATGGTACACACATGTGTGCGACCCACCCACATTGTCTTCAGGTGACTTTTGGAAGTGGTGAGTGTTTTAGGTCCCCTGGGAGGTTAACAGATCACATTAGAATATTTAGGACTTTAAGTGGCTTTGCAGGAAGTGAGCCTCATTGTCAGTCCTAACACGGTCTTCTCAGATTTATTTTTAGAACATTTTCTCCACCAACTACTCTCTCAGCATCCCGACTTCATACAATCCTTGCTGACATCTAAGCCATATTCTCTGCAGCCCCACATGTTTATCAAGCAGGTTGTCCCACTTCGTTCTGCACCTAAACCATAGAGAAATTCCTTGCCAGAAACCTGAAGAAAAATGGAAATGATTCTCATGTTTCTCCTCTCCTCCCTGCAAACGCCTTTGTTTTATTCAGTTTTAATTTTAGTCCGAAAACCAGGATATATTCTGGGGCAATCATTAAACAGATTTTGTTTGACCTTGTCTGCCCTCATGCCCCCATTTCCACACCCCTCCCTCCCCTGCGTTCCCCCACTCTTTTGCCCGGTCCCCTGCCTCCTTAGGACCCCTGGCTGGTAGCACTCATCCCCCAGAGTCCACGGGGGCTTTCTCTGTGGGATCTATTTTCTAAAAGGGGGCTTTCATCCTCTCATCTCCTCCATTAAAACTTCCATTTTCTGGGTACAGTTGTTAGGGGGAAATCATTTTCACAATTTCACATAGTGAAAGATAGCATCGCCTAATGCATTTTTTCCTCGCTTTAGAATTTTAGCATTTTTTTTTTCCAATAGAGAATGAGATTTCTAAGTATAGAATAGAGCTGGTAAAGTAATCAAGTCTGCTTCATCAGGAAAGACAGGGGGTATTTCCCAGGTGTCCTGTATCAGGCCACCTGGGAGTGATAACTAACCTTGCCTTAGTTGGGGATTGGGCATGGTTCCAGTGACATTTGCTGGCTTGGACAACCAGACCTAATTCCAGTGGACGCATTTCCACTTACACTAGTATCTAGAACAGGATTTGGAAACTATAGCCTAAAATCTGCTTTCAGAAAACCATGAACCCAAAATATTGTTTACATTTTTGTGTAGTAAAGAAAATTCTCAAAATAATAGTAATATTTTGTGACAGATGAAAATTATAGAACATTTCAATTTCAGTGCCCACAAATAAAGCTTTATTAGAACACAGTCGCTGTTATTTGTTTACTTGTTGCCCATGGCAGAGCTTGGGCTGCAGGAGCGGAGTCGAGTCGTTGTGACAGAGACCATATGGCCTGCCAAGCTTAAAATACTTGCAATCTGGCCCTTTATAGAAAAAGTTGGCATGCTCTAACCTAGAAGACAGGGAACACACCAATGGAGTTGCAGGGCCACCTCGCCACCTCCTGCTCCACAATAACACTGTGTCTCCTCTAGTCACATTTATTCTGCTACATGAAACCCCTAGGGAACAACTATTGTTTTTAATTTGTTTTTTGAGGCCCTAAAATTTATTTCTTAAATTGCCAAAACAATCCTTGCTTCTTGTGACAAATCAGAGTAAAGAGATGTTTTTAGGAAAAAAAAAGTCTTATAAAACTTGTAAAATCCTGCTACTGGAAATAAGCAGTAGTAACCGTTCTTTGACTTGTTTTGCACTTAATCAAGCAGACAAGCACGTATGGAAATAGGGTATTGTGTGTGTGTTTTAATGAATCTATACCTAAAGAGCAGTCCCTGATGGGTTATATATGAACCATCTCTTGCCTATTCCTAATAGCTGCAGGTTTGGATGTACCAAATTTCATGCAGCCATTCACTTTTGGATATACACACATTTTTCTGTTAACCTTCGAATCCAGCTGTGGTAGACACATTACATGTAAACCCTTCCGAAGTGGAGAAATGAGTCCTGGATGTGGAATTGTTGTGTTGAAAGAAAGGTTCGTGCAATTATTATTATTGCTATTATTATTATTATGTACAAAAAGCTACTTTATTTTTTACTAATACAAAGAAACACAAGGATAAACACTCTTTTAAGAATAACTAAAAATTAAATACATTTCATGACATTTTGGTTTTTTAAGTAGTCAGTACTATAGAGATGCCAAATCTCTCTGTTTATATTAATTATAACTTGTGTGACCTTCCTTGATGTATTTGATATTATCTGCTATGAAATTCACCTTGGTTGAACTATTATTGCCATTCCAATTTATTAGTATTATTTTCCAGATTTAATATTTTTATCCCTTTAATCTCTTCGAGGCACTTGTATTTAGTTGTGTCATGTATATAAGACATGTAGCTAAAATTTTAGTTCATTCAACTGAGTTTGCTGGCCATTTAAAATTACCAACTAAACATATATAACTAGAAACTAATATTAATTTTAAAAATTTATCTTATTTTCTAAGTACAATATTTCCTGCCTTCCATTTTTGCCTAGTTGAGTTTCCTTCTCTGATTTGCTCTGTGTGTAATGGAGTGAGTGTGTGAGTTCCCATGTGATCGTGTCCTTCGTTTCCTAGCTGTTCTTTTACATCTTTTACTGACTCCTTTTGTGTCCCTAACACTTGCTCTGCCATCTCTCTGTATCACCACCGCAGACAGCACCTGTCAGTGTCTTACTATGATTGACCAGAACATCAACTTGCACTACTTATGTTCTCTTCCTTTTATAGATTTCACTTCTTCTGTTTTAGTAGATTGATCTAATTGGCTTACACTGTTCATCTGTGAGTTATTCACTATGAGAAGTAGATACGAAATTTTCTTTAAGAAATGCAAGGAAATTTTACATATTCTTCGATTTATTTTCTGTCACTATCTCAGGTTTTACTTGTTTCTAATTTTAGATTCTAATTATATAAAGCCTTTATCTTCTGTGGCCATAGGGCCTGCTATTAGAGTGGAGCTGATACAGTCCCCAGATTTTGACTCTAATATCTTCTCCTATTGGATGATTCCTGGGGTTCTGTCTTTTTATTTTAATTGTGTCACTCCCCATAGCATTCTCTTAGATTATACTTTCCTTCTTCTCTTTGTTATTCTACCTGAGTGTTCTCAACCAGGGGCGACTTTACCCCACTTTCCTCTGTGGGGACATCTGGCATCTGGAGACACTTTTGCCTGCCATGCTTGGGTCGGAAAGCAGTGTGCTCTGGCATCTCGTATGGAGAGGCACTAGGCAGCTCTTCCCAGGAAGATTTATTGTCCTTTAATATCAGTAGTGCAGGGGTTGGGAAATCGTTGTGTCACGTATTCCAGAATTAGAAGCATCTGTGCAAAAATATAAAGCCAGCTCGATTTTTACCTCTTTGTAAGTCACTTGATTTTTTGCATAAATATGCAGAGAACTAATTGTTCAGCCATGAAATTCATCCTTTGGGTAGTTACTATTTCAGTGCTAAATATTCTGACTCAATTTTTATCCAGGTTTCTCTTTTTGCTCTCTATGTTAGTCCTACTCTCTCTCTTTTTTTTTTTTTAATTTGTGGTGCTGGGGATTGAACTCAGGGCCTTGGTGCTTGCAAGGCAAGCACTCTACCAACTGAGCTATATCTCCAGCCCCGTTAGTCCTGATTTTAAGGAGAGGTGTTTTTACGTCTCAACACACCTGGAAGGCCAGGTGAGTAAGGCCTCTCCACATTGGATGGTCAGAGCTCCAGCCTGTGTCAGCACCCTGCCATCTCTCAAGTTTCCACTGGGCTGACAACCTGAGCCTGGTTGACCACCACTTCCCTGGGTGGGTTTGATAGTTGCCATTAAGCAGGAAGCCTTGGTGAACATTGAGATGATTCTGGGTTTGCCTTCTCTAGGTATCACTCTTCCACGCTTGTTGTTTACGCCTGAAAGTGATTCCTTCTTATGTATTTTGTTTTTCATGAGTGTTGGGTAAATTTAATACGATTCTCCATTGTGGCTGGAACCAGAAGGCAGGTCTTGCACTTAGAATTTGTGTTCCACTCACTAAAGGTGCTCTCTTTTATTAAAATAATTTTATAATTTTGATTTTGATATTTCTCTTTACCTGTTATGGATTGCATTGTAATATGACATGAAATATTCTAATTTTAATTTCAATTTTCCATCTATAGAATTAATTTTTCTAACATCATCTGTGAATCAATTCTAGGCATTCCAGGAAGTTTAAAGAACTCACACTACAATTCAGTCTTTCTGATACAAGGTGATAAATTCAGAAATCAATAACATAAGTTTAGCAAAAAAAAAAAAATCCCATTTGTTTAAAGCCTAGCAAAATAAATTCTAAATAACATGTTGTTTTTCCCTGTAATTGTGACTTTTATATATGAAAATGTTACCTCCATGGGTTGTTATTTCAGGTTACTTTTTAATTAAATTTGCCCTATGCACTGGTAGAGTATATAGGTAACATATGCCACATTCAAGTTCTATAAAGAAATTTTAATAACATTGATAGACTTTGACCAGTTAAATAATTTTACGTTAGCAGTGGGATATAAAAAACATCTTTTCATTAGTTTATTCTACTAACCTGGGGAGGACAAAGAGCCAGGAAAAGGTTTGTGATGAGAAACACACACAGCTGTGTATTTTCTAAAGGGCATGTGTTTTTATTTTTTTTATGAAAAATAATTAAAGTACCTAAAAAGAATATCATAATACTTAAAAGCCACTCATCACTTTTTGGAAGCTCTGCAAATTATCATTCAGGTGGTTATTAAGTTATTAACCCTTTGAAAATCCAAGTTTTCAATTCTGCAAAATTGACATAGATGCATTAAAATAGGTTGTAAATCTTAATCTAGAATTTGTGTATTATTATATTAATATAATAATATAATACAATATATGCTTGTATAATTATATGGTTTAATTTTATAATATGTAATTGTGTTATATAATATAATTGCATAATTATATTATATATTATATTCTATATTTAAGTTTTTCTTACAGGTGTTCTATATCTGGGACTAAAGGAGAAAGCCTACAAATTGGGAGAAGATCTTTACCACATGAACCTCAGATAAAGCATTAATCTCTAGGATATATAAAGCACTCACCAAAAAACCCCCCAAATAACCCAATCAATAAATGGTCTATGTAACTGAACAGACACTTCACAGAAGACATACAATCAATCAACAAATATATGAAAAAATGTTTAATATCTATAGCAACTAGAGAAATCCAAATCAAAACTATTCCAAGATTTCATCTCACTTCAATCATAATGGCAATTACCAAGAATACAATGAATCAAAATGAAGTCTGTAAAAATAAAAAAAATTAATAATAATGAAAAAATACAAGCAGAAATAAATATTGGCGAGGATGTGGGGAAAAAGGTACACTCATACATTGTTGGTGGGACTGCAAAATGGTGCAACCATTATGGAAAGCAGTATGGAGTCTCCTCAGAAAACTTGGAATGGATCCGCCATTTGACCTGGTTATCCCACTCCTCAGTTTATACTAAAAGGACTTAAAATCAACATCCTACAGTGATGCAGCCACATTGATGTTCATAGCAGCTCAATTAACCCTAGCTAGACTGTGGAACTAACCTAGATGCCCTTCAACAGATGAATGGATAAAGAAAATGTGGCATATATATACATGATGGATTATTACTCAGCTTTAAATATGGCATTTGCTGGTAAATTGATGGAGTTAGAGAATATCATGCTCAGTGAAATAAGTCAAACCCCAAAAACCAAAGGCTGAGTGTTTTCTCTGATATGTGGATGTTAATTCACATTAAGGCAGGGGTGGGGATAGGGAAGAATAGAGTTACTTTAAATTAGGTAAAGAGGAGTGAAAGGAAGGGAAGGGGTATGGGGGATGGAACGATAGTGAAACAGACATTATCACCTCATGTACATCTATGACTGCATGACCAATGTGATCCTGCAATATGTATAATCAGAAAAATGAGAGATTACACTTCATTTATGTATGATCAATCAAAATGTATAAATGCATTCTACTGTCATGTACAATGAATTAGAACAAATTTTAAAAAGTGTACTCTATGAGAGCTCTTGCTACCAGTACCCTTGTCTCTTCATTTGACAATGACTTCCATCTCCATTTCGAAAATATATAATGGGGTTTTTCACCTGTGTCATTTATCCCTGTGATTAGTTTTGCCAGAAATAATTTTCTGATTCTGCCTAGACATTGTCTCTCCGTCCTTTAAAGCATAAGTCTTTTTTGTTCACTTATGTCACTCCCCAACACATGAAGTAAACCTGGCACATAGTACACACTAAGTAAATACTTAATGAATGAATAATTGAAATGCCAGTTGCATGGGGGTTTCACCCAAGCCAAGACTGTTTGTGCCTGCCTCAAAATATCTTCAACACTGTTGATATTTGTAATAGGCTCCTTAAAACTTGTTGCTGGAAATTACTGTTTTGTTCTTAGGTAGGTTCCTCCCCTATGTCGTGGAGATGATGTGATTGTCTTAATCCCTTAGTTTATCTAGAAATTTCCCCATTAAGAAAAAAAGGGCATTTCTAAGTAAAATAGGCCAAGAAGGCAGTACACATGGTAATCAAAGTGCAACAATATCTTTCAATGTAACAGATGTTTCTGGATTTGGGTCCAATAAATCTTACTTAGTCTAAAATAGATGTGCAAGTGACTCGAAAGAAGAAATACAATATTTATACGATATGTCGGTAAAGAGAAACTTGAGGGTTGTGTGATAAGATGGGTAATGGAATCTCCATCAAAAAGAACTTTCTAAGGCTGTCATAATTAGCAAAATTTTTACTTAATAATAGCTTGTATTAAATCAACTTAATTAACTTTTAAAATATCAAAATAGATGTCAAAAACATGATGTGAATGATAGAATTCTAATGCAATCCTGTAATAAACGTATAATTTCTGGGACAAGTAAGATGAATCATATTTACTCTGCACTGAGGAGAATATCTTGAATTTGTATATTCAATTCTTGGACCACACTTTGAAAAAAGGCTTAGAAAACCTGAAGAACAGGCGGATGGTTGATGGGTCTAGAAACTACATCACACAGAGTTCTGGGTAAGCTCAGAGGATTTGACCTGGAGGAAAGAATCAGAGGTCATGATTGTTCAGTCTTCAACTTTCAAAGGAATTCTCAGAGAGGAATTGTGATGAGTTATGGCAAAAGGGCGAAAACAGAAGGAGAGGTGAGGACCCAGGTCAAAGAAGGACTGTGAAGGAGGAAATCTTCCAGGTAGTGGAGGGTGTGGCAGAGCTGACTGGGATGGAATAGGCTGACCTGAGGGAGACCTGTTTCCTCTCACTGAAGGTGGTCCTGTCCCTGAAGAGGAACCATGTGGTGCACACTGAAGGAACAGGAGGTACAGCCAAGGGACCTAGGTAATCTCACTGAGACTTGCATGGCAAACTGAAATTCTATTTCAAAGGTCACACAGCATAACTTGCCAAGCAAACTACTAAGAAGATTCTATCTTTGCTCTCCCCTCTCGTTACACCAGAGCTCTCCAATTTCAGGGTCTTTCTTCCTGGAGTTCTCTGCCCCGCTCAGGAGGGGAACTACCTGGAAACTGAGAAAGGTGTTCTCAGAGGTCTCCCTGTGTTCTCCAGAGTGACAGTCAATGCAAAATCATCCAGGGACAAACAGCAAGAGTCAGGCTGCCAGCCACAGACACTGCATATAAAGAATGAAAAAAATTAACAAGAATGGACCCCAAATTAAGATTTTTTTAATCATGAGGAACAATGAGCCTATCTCAAAGCTGTGCATTGGAGACCATGGACAAGTGAAAATTGATTTGATGTTCATCAGATTAATGCAAAAGAAAGATGAAAACCTGAATGAATTTAATTTCTCAGTCATTCCCTACAAGTCAAGCCTAAATCCTGACCTTGGGATTCCAAATAAATATTATTTTCTACTCCATCCCCAAGAACACAATAGAGTAACTCACTGGCACCTACTTGCCTGGAGCAAAATCCTCAGCACAACTTCTAAGAGGTTGTTAGGTAAGTACAGTAGGCAGTGATAACACAGAAGATCGAAAACATCAAATAATAATTTTTTAATAAACTTGAAATTATTGGATCATTCCTGAAATGAAAATCTCTTCTGTCTCACATGTAGCATGGTATAGAAAGAGTGCACATCCTGAGGTCAGTTTGCCAAGGTCTGAGTCCCAGCAATTCTGTTAACCAGATGAAATCACTTAACCTTTATGAAAAATATAATGGTTTTGAAAAGGAGGATTTTTTCCTTTTAATCCTTTTTAGGTTCTGAACACTCTCAAAAAGCCACCAGCAGGTTGAGGTTTCCAATATTTAATATTATGTTTAAAAATTATAAGGTCTACCTGAGCAAAATTTGTCTGCAATACATCTTTAAATGGCATCTTAGAGTTTTTTGGTTTTTTTTTTTTTTTTTTTTTTTTTTATTTTTTACTTACTCCTTGAGGTTCCTGAGGAAATTGCTTAAAGCACCTTGGCTTAAAATATCTTGACTTGGCCTGGTTCCATAGCTATTCACATTTTCTTCTGTTCCCAGAAAATTGTGCTTTCCATTGACTCTTGAATGAGCCTTCTTGGCAAATACCTAAGCAGTGCATTATACATATAGAACTCGAAATTCATCCTCAAGAGCTGGTATTATTCTCAATAATTTTTAAGGTGTCTTTCACCACTCCCCATTTCATACAATATATGGTGCCCATTGTGGAGTTCCTCTCATATTTGGTGAACATACCACAATATCTCATATTTATCTCTGTCACTTTTATTATTATTACTGGCTAACACATTTTCAGCATTTATTACATGCCCAGAACCATTATGATGTACTCTGAAATAGCCATTTCCAGCATCATACATGGGATTGCCAGGTACAGCAGGTAAAATTCAGGATATCTCCTCTAACTTGAACTTCAGATAAACAACAAGTAGTATTTTTCACACATATGTCCCTGCAACACCTGACATCTATATGTCAGGCAGTTATAATAATGTGCCACATTGCCTTACACAACATTCTTTGTTATCCCTGTACTGAGCCAGGCCTAAAAAACATTCAGGTTGGTATAAAATTGCTTCCCTTCAGAAGAACTAGATAATGTATCCGTACCATTTATTCATGGCATTTTCTGAGTTTACTCAAAGCCACTTTATATGTTCTTAAGGCCTAAAACATTCTTAATTTAAACTGTATTCTTTAAACTATTGTAGTGTGTACTTTGTGTTAGGTCATGAAAAAATTAGTAATAAGCAAAATAAAGAATGAACCAAAATATGGATGAAAGGAGTGAATGCAAACCAATTTAAGAAAGAAAACAACATTAGCAAGATCCACGTAAATATAAATATGCTGATTGTTTTCAAATTTTTCATTTTTAACATCTTATCTCTAAGGGTCTTTTACCTATCAGAAATAAATTAGCCACTAATTCTAATATAATTTATAAGTAAGTAGATAAAATTACTCTTCTTTTTATCATTCTGTGATTAGGGTTCTATAATTACAGACATTCTAAAATTCAAAAAAACTTACTGTAATTTATTTACATATGTGCATACAGCAATGTCAGATTATTTACAATTTATCTTCTGTAGTTTGCTGATGGAGAGGGTGTATGGGTGATCGCCTTCCTAAACAACTGATGAATTCCTTATCCAAAAGATATTGGCAAATGGGCCAAAATAATCTTATGTAATAGAGTTACATAAAAAATTTCTTTGCCTGTTTTTAAACTTAGTTTTTCAGCAAAACTTGAGAAAGTCTTCAAATAATTCACTACCAAAGAGTGACCATCAGAGCCTGTGTGCTGTCCTTTTTGTCCACTGAGGACATACTCCAACCTGTCTGTCCATCGCCAAGTAGATGGAGATGGACAGATGACAGACAAGGAAAGGACACACAGGGCTATTTTAAGGCTTTAGTTTAATCCATAAAATGTGTTAAAGCAACGATGGAAAGTACAAATGTTTCCTGGGTGAGAATCTTTTATTCATTTTGAACTTGGTAACATTGAAAAGAAACTGTGAGTTAGACCTGCATGTGTTCTTCAGTGACATGTCTCCCTTACCTGTGAAACTTGGCTTTCCTTAATATTTTGTCAATTTCATTATAAATACTGAAATGGTTTGAATTTCCCTACTGCAGAAATTGGTCCATAAAATAAATCACTGACATATATATGAAATTTAATTTTCTGTGTGTCAACTTTTGTTGCAGCTCTGCTGAAGCCTCTGTTATTTCTCCGCATTGTAAAAAATCACACACAAGTGTCTCTGACAATGGAACATCTTCCTATCCAGGTTTAGCACTAAATGATTTCAAACAACTACTTAATGGACACCTTAACACCCCAATGTCCTTTCTTATTCTCTAAAATATATAACCCAAATAGATTTGCATATCATTATACCCTCTTTATATCTGAAACTACCATTAACCAAACTCTGGAATTAAGTAAATATGTCTATGTTGAAAGCCATCATGAATTGACATAATGGCTCATTGCAAAAGACTACTTCCTGAGAAAAGCAATTGCCAAATCTCTGTCCTGTAAGTTTAAGATCAAGATTCACTGACTGAAAGTTATTTTATAGTGAACACAATTGTCATAGTAACTACATGACTTGGGCAGTATATAAAGATACATAAAAATAACCAGTAATTTTAACTCATTTTTTTGTATTTGTCTGTTTTATTTTCTCCCACTATTGTTTTATATATGTCTCTGTAGACATATAGACATATATAAAGTCTGCTCCAAATAATTGTTATTTTTATACCACTGTAATGATTTATCCTGACATATATCATTCTCTTGTAAATATTGAAGGAAGGCTAGTAAACAGCAATGTAATTGATTATTTTTCATTAACCTTTTGCCAAAAACTTGCTACACCCATTTGTCAATTTTAGTAATTTATCTGAAAAATTCCTTCAGATTTTTATGATTTTTTTCTTTTGTTTTATTTGTTCTAATATGTTGTACAAATCACATTCTTTTTATTGTTTTTTTTTTTTTTTTGCTGAGAAGAAGTTTGTTAGTTTGAGTCCATCCCATTTATTGATTTTTGACTTCTTGTGCTTTAGGGATCTTGTTAAGGAAATCAGGTCCTAGGTCAAATGCTGAAGATTTGGGCTTACTTTTTCTTCTAGGAGGTGCAGGATCTCTGTTCTAGGGCCTAAGTCTTTGATCTACAGTGATTGAGTTTGGTGCAGGGTTAGAGATAAGGGTTTAATTTCATTTTGTAACATGTGGCTTTCCAGTTTTCCCAGCACCATTTGTTGAATAAGCTATCTTTTCTCCAGTGATGTTTTTGGCATCTTTGTCTAGTATGAGATAATTGTATTTATGTGGGTTTGTCTCTGCGTCTTCTATTCTGTACCATTGGTCTGCATGTCTGTTTTGGTGCCATTACCATGCTGTTTTTATTACCAAAGTTCTGTAATATAGTTTGAGGTCTGGTATTGTGATGCCTCCTGCTTCACTCTTCTTGCTGAGGACTGCTTTGGCTATTCTGGGTCTCTTATTTTTCCAAATGAATTTCATGATTGTTCTTTCTAGTTCTGTGAAGAATGTCATTGGGATTTTAAGAGGAATTGCATTAAATTTGTACAACAATGTATAACAATTTTGGTAGTATGGACATTTTGACAATATTAATTCTGCCTTTTCAGGAGCATGGGAGGTCTTTCCATCTTCTAAGGTCTTCTTCAATTTCTTTTTTTAGTGTTCCGTAGTTTTCATTGTAGAGGTCTTTCACCTCTTTTGTTAGATTGATTCCCAAGTATTTCATTGTTTTTGAGGTGATTGTGAATGGGGTAGTGTTCTTTATTTCTCTTTCAGTGGATTCATTATTGATGTATAGGAATGTGTTTGATACATGGGTATTGATTTTATATCCTACTCCTTTGCTGAATTAATTTGTTAGTACTAGAAGATTATTGGTGGAATTTGGATCTTCCAAATATAAAATCATATCATGAGCAAACAGTGATAGTTTGAATTCTTCTCTACATATTTGTATACCTTTCATTTCTTTCTTCTGTCTACTTGCCCTGGCTAGAGTTTCAAGGACAATGTTGAATAAGAGTGGTGAAAAAGGGCATTCTTGCCTTGTTCCCATTTTTAGTGGGAGTGCTTTCAATTTTTCTGTTTAGAATTAGGTTGGCCTTGGGTTTAGCATATATGGCTTTTATGATGTTGAGGTATGTTCTTACTATCCCTACTTTTTTTAGAGTTTTGAACATGAAAGGGTGCTGAATTTTGTCAAATGCTTTTTCTGCATCTATTGATATGATCATATGATTCTTGCACACCTTTTAAGACCAGTCATCAACTGTGGTGCAATTTTGCTGTTTAGATGGCTTATAATTCCTAAAGTTTCATTCCTATTACCTGGGTCACAAAGGTGTATTTGCAAATACGTATGCTCATGCAGCCCACTGACTTCCATGAACTGATATTAAATGGATGTTGGGAAGTAGCATCAGTGCTGGTTACCTGCCACAAGACACGGGACAAGAGGCCCTTGAGCTGTGGTTTCGATGTTCACAATGTTCACACTGGTGTCCCTGTTTTCCTAACTTAGGATTTGGATGTGATATCATAATTCTTAAAGTATGGAGTCCTTTAGAAAACTTCTCTTAATCATCAAGTTCAGATGGAAATTTTTGGTAACTTACCAGTGGAAACACAGTAATGTCAAGACAGGGTGTTTTTTATTCTCAGAATATGAGGCTGGGATAAAGCAGATCAAGACTTTTAGGATAACATTTTTTACTTTTTTGTTAACCAGATTTGTCATCAAGTAATTTTCTACCTTTATGTTTCTTAATACTTATAGTTTATGTTCTTTATGCCAATCTTTCAATTACATTTACAAAATAATTTTAATGTAACTTGAAAATAATGTGCTCATTATAGAAATATTAGAAAATATGAAAAATGAATTTAAAAAATTCACTGCATATATCACCACCAAAGCTAACCATTGTTACCATTTTGATGTATTTAAAACTGGATTATAATATAACCATCTTTTTTATTCACTTAACATTTATTGTAAATGCATTTGCAAACATACCTCGATCTTGTGAATTTAAAGCTGAATTGAATTTATTTTATGTTCATTTTACCATTATTTTAACCAATTTCTATTGTACATACATTTCTGCATAAAGCTTTTCTTATTTCAATAGGGCAATTTCTAACATGTAAGAAAGTACAGTTTAAGGCTTGATGAAACCAATTCTAAATAATCTATATAATAATAACTTTTTTTTACATTACACATATAATATATGCCTTATAATATAAAGGTGCTGAAAATTTATATTCATTACAGTTATCATTAATTAGTGAATTATGTACTTATTATACTAATAGCTACCATGCAATCAGTGTAGTAACTTCTATAATAGTATTTATATTTATGCTGCATATAATTACTAAGATGTTTCATTTAGTGTTTATGCAACAGTAAGTATTTGCATCATGTGCAAATGACATAATAATTAATTGGGTAGTGACATCACCTCATGATACATCTCAGCCACCTGAGAGCTTACTGGAGTGTGGTAGTTGCATATTTTTGTTGAGTAATTGAACACAAAACGATGAAACCTTAATTTGAAAAAATAACTCAAACAGTGTTTCTACATATTTTTCTCTTTCTGTGTTTAGTGTAAAATTAATAGAAAAATTAATAAGAGAGGAACATTTATAGAGATGGAAGTTTATTCAAGATAGCTCCATTTATCTCTAATTGGATGCAGAGTGAAGAGTATAATTAGTATTGAAATCATCTTCTGCTGTTTTCTCATAATGAGGAGAAAACAGAAATGGACATGTCATGAGGCATCACCTGGATGCCAAATGTCTGCAAAAGTGGCCAATAGCTTTTTCTGAACAGTAGCAGCTCTTCACCATCTGAGGGGATGCAAAACTCACTTCTGAAACTCTCTTCAATTAATGCTCTTAAAATGTCAAATCCATATTTGGAAGAGGATGCTATTTCTAATAAATCTAATCCTGGTTTGGGGAAATTAGTGGACAACAATTAAGATTTAGACATTTGCTATTTCCAGGAAATACAAGTTGGGTTTTTTTGGCCTTTACAAAAGTAACATCAAAAAAATTATAAATAAGAAAAAATAAATTGCATAATCATTCCTAACATATTACTACAAATCCCTAACTTCTTTATGAATAGGATAAAAATGTCATTTTATATCTCAATGCAATTTTAAGTCATTTATATTTTATTGTGATAATAACACAAGATGACTCCTAATCTCTCAATAATAAAGTATTGTCAACTACAGGTACAATAAATAGTTGTTCAAAATGAGCATATTAGTAGGATAATCTTCAAATGGTACAATTTTTTTCTCCTAGATGGAAGTGATGTTGGAGACATAACACAAAATCAGTGTATTTTGATTGGAAAATATGGCAAAAGAAATCCTTGTTAACAAACTGAATACTTCTATAATCAGTTCATGCTCTTTTTCGTAGACATTTTGAATGCAAACATACAGTTCAGTTAAGGACATTGTGTTTCTTTCCCTCCACCTCTAGGGATGGTTGGGAAAGTGGGGACGTGTCTGGCACTGAAGAGATAGCCTTCTTGAATCACAGTATGACACAGAAGTGATGTTATTCACCCCAAGAAAGTAACAAGTTACAAAAGGAAACCAGTGTCAGGTCTGGGTTCTCAAAACAAGGATTTGCTCCCAAGAGTCAGCCCCAGTATTATCTGGAGACTTCCTATTTGTACCTCTCTTTACTTTTTCTCTTTCTTGCAGATACTGCCAAGCTCTTAGTTTCCTTAGTGCTTGGCAAGGATTAGTTAGCATGATGTAAGGTGTCTAGCAATAGTTCTACTTCTTCTCTTTCTGTTGATTGAGAAACTTCTGTCACTTGGTTGAGTAAGTGTTGTACCTGCTGTTTTTTTTGAAGCTTCTGAACAAAAACTAAAATTTAAAGTAAGATGATCTGTAGTGATAATTTTAGATCCAGTGGGGACAACAACATCATCCAGAGGAACTATTGTGATGCTTCACACACAGACCTTTGGAAGTCCTGAGAGTCTAGAAACTTCTGAAGGGTCAACCTCAACTGATACTTGAAATTTGGGCTTCAGTCCAAAAGGGATTGGTGCAAATCCATGTGAAGTATAGTGCCCATTATTTTTGTTGCATCTTATTGTTTTCATATTGAATGTTTGAAAAAAGTGGGGGCAGGGGATAAAAAAGCAAAAGAAGGAAAGAAGTTGTCAATTTGCAGAATTGTTTGCTCTTAATAATTCCTTTTTATGAAAAGGGCATTAGCAGAAAACATTTCTGATCTTTATTAACTTGACACGGTATTAATCCCAGGTCGTAGGAATTTTTGCAAAATCTAAACAACTTGGCAAAAAGATGCAGAGTTTAAAGGGAAAAAATCAGCACTGTATAATACTGAACATGTTCGGATATTAAATGCAGGGTGGTATCAGCGAAAAATTCTGTTGCACTTGGAGATTTGTACACTGGTTTACATATGGACAAGGGATCCTGGGGTAGCCAAAAGGAGGAGGAATTCTAGATGCATCCGAAGAGTTCATCTATTGCTATGGAAACAGATAGATCCTAGCAACAGCTGCTTGGTACAGAGCTGACATGCAGCACTTAAGCCCTGAAACGAGAGGAAAATGAGCCATGAATAAATCTTTAGTATTTATATTATAAAAAGTTTGAAATGTACAGTAGAACATTCATACATAAGTATGTTGAAAGAATAAGGTTACAGAAATTGAACTTTATTTTCTCACCATCATAAGACCTGGCATATTGCCCAGTATAGTAATAATGACTGTATATTTTGATTGCAAAATAATATACCACATATCTATAGTCAATATTAGAACAACATATTTTTGTTGAATCCAGAAGATAGTATTCAATGATACATTGAATAGACATGCTTTATTTATCAATTCTTAAAATCTTATCAGTATAAAAATCTCAAAATACTTCTCTGTAAATGAAAGAGAAATTCAGATGACTTAGGATTTTAATTAAAACTTGAAAAATGTTGTGATTATAGCTTTTTTATTAATAGTTTTCTTTTGCATTAAATTTTCTAGCTAAGTGCTTCAAATATTCTTTTTATATGTTCAAATAAACATTTATTTATGTAAAATGAAAATGAAAAAAAATATTTGCTATAATTTCACAATACTTTGTATGGTGTGTGTGTGTGTATGTGTGTGTGTGTGTATCTGTCTTTCTATTTTAGCAAATAGTTACCAGGGAACAGGGAGTATTTTTTGTATCTTTCAATCATAACATAAAAGGTAATGAAATTAACATTAATTAAGGGCTGTTGAAATCCACACTATCATTTTTACTGATCACAGGAAGTTACATCTGGATTAGATCAAACACTTGCTCTAATAAAAATGACCAGGGGGGTAGGGGTGAGGGTTTGAATTTTATTTTATTTTTTAAAGGAATATATTTGCTTCCTGCTTCGGCATGGAACCTCACATTCATGATTTGTTTTTACACCAGTATCTCGTCAAGCATAATTATAAAGCAAAAAAATCTCACTAGGATGAATCACTTGTTAAGAGAGACTATCAAAAAGAGTAGGAGGAAGGTACTCTAAACATGATGAACTCCAAGAAGAGAGAAGCTTTGAGAACTTCTTATTAGGCTAGGTTTATTGTGTTTTTTTTTTTTTTTTTGGTGCTGGGGATAGAGATCTCAGGGCCTCCTGCATGCTAAGCATGTACTCTACCACTGAGTCAGATGCCCAACCTTATGTTTATAAAATATCGTATTTTAAAGGTAAAAGTAAATATTTGGCAGCACAAGCCATTTTAGGTATCTGACCATTAGTCATGGATGTGAGTGTCTCTGATTGGTATTGTGCTGCTTAGGCAAACAATACCTTCTGCTCTTTGTACTGTCAATTACAGGGAACCAGCAAAGATACCAATTGTTTTTCTCTGTACAAAAACTCATTTCGATTTAATAGATTACCAAGGGGAAGTGGAGCCTATTATGTCTATTTCACATAAGTTTCTAAATAAAAATTTCTATTAAATATGCTGTTAAACTAACTTTAAAGATCTAGGTCACTCAAGTACCATGAATGATACTGAACCCCAACAAGTGGACACAGCTTAGTTGGTGGAGGGACAAGTTTCATATCTGCAGGCTTGTTGACCTATATTGCAATTGTAGGTGAGCCATGGCATTTCAATTGGTAACTACGAAAGAAAGCCCCAGCTCCCTGTCTTCTCAGATTTAATAAATTGAAGCAAAGAGGTTCCCTGATGAGCAAGGGCAGGAATGAATGTTGGCTTGGGCTTTAGCTTCCCTTAATTTCTATTAGCTTATGAAATCACCATAAACATCTGTTTTGATATAAATGATATACTTTCTATTGGAATGTAACTTTAATATACATCCTGTGTACTTTCCCTTTCCCTTTTTCTGGATGCTTCAAAATTTGGGATCCTATCTCTACTGTCAAGAATTAGGGAACCATGGATTAGAACATGAGAACCATTTGCATGATTCAAAGAACCAAGCTCAGTGATGACTGCTTTTCATATCACTTGGACAGTGTCGTCCAAACTGCCCCATACTTGATCGATTGTTCTTGTTTTATGGTACCTAGGCACTCATTAGCTCAAGATACATTAGGAGTGTCTCAAAACCCAGAAAAATTATCTTATTTTAATTTAGTTACATCTCTATCCATACTGGTAATGTATTCAAAATTCTGAAAGTAGTCCTGGAATTTTATTTCCTAACTCTTATTTATAATCACTAAGCTCTGTCAATATTTTTTTCCAATTTTTTGAAAGCTCCCCTAAATTGTTGCTATGCCAGACTTCTAACTGCCATGTCTGCTGCTGTCTGTTCTGACTTCAATCAATTCTTCTCAGTTTTTTTTTTTTCCTGCGCTTTCTCAACTCCATTGCAATGGTTTTGGCCTCCTACTCAAACTTTTTAACAGCCCCCTAGTCCCCTCAAAATAAAGTAAATTTTTTGTAGGATACAAAATCTTTTGTAGGATACAAAATCGTCCAAGACCTGACCTTTGCCAGTCACTCCAGGTTTACATTCTCTCTGCTCTTTAAAATCCTAAGCGACAGCCATATGAATGGTTTGCTGAACTATGCTTGCTTTACACTTTGACTCCTCACTAAGAAGCTTCCTTACCTCTAAAATCCATTCCATTCCTCCTTCAAGACCACCAGAGATGTCACTGTAACTTTTTCACAAAGGATAATTGCAAACACACGTAAAAGCAGACTTCAGGTACAATGAATCCCATGTAACCACTAACATATTCAACTATTAACCTATGGCTAATATTTTCTAGCTTCTCCTGTATTATTTTGAAGCAATCTCATTAATCATATTACTTCTTCTTAATATAGCTCTTAAAGTTAACCTTTCGAAAATCAAATAGCATTACCTAGAAATAATTAACAATAATTCCTTAATATTCCATCAATTTGACATGGGTTGTCACTGTATTTTTAATGTTCTATTTGTTAAGTGTTTTACCATTTGCTCTTGGAATCTGGATCAGAAAAAGGCAGTGCGATGCAACTGGTTTATGCATGCATTATCTATAGGTTTTCATTCCAACACTTTTTCCTTGGCAATTTACTTATGGAAGAAATCAGATTATTTATCCAGGGGAGTTTCCAACTCTCTGGATTGTGCTGATTGTTCTTTAATGTTCTTCTGTTTTCTTTTGTCCATCTTAATAGTTGGATCTAGAGGCTTAATTACATGTAGGTTAAAATTTTTTTTTCTAGCAAGACTACTTCAGAGGGGTTATAATGTCCTTCCATTATGAAACTGTGTGGCTACTTTTTATGGTGCAAGGAGCTGTTTATATTCATGATTCATTAATTCATTATGGGCTGAGAAATGGTGGTTTCCTCCTCCATCATTTAATAACTAGATTACTTTCATAAATAGAAATCTCCATCTTTTATTTGGCTATCAGTGCTGGAACTTATTTGCCACTTTTTATTTATTTACCATTTTCAAAACAGTAGTTAGTGATCATTTAAAAAAATTGTGCTTGGAATCATTGTGAACTCAATGACACACACTTTATGTTCCCATCATTTTAGTTATTTTTCTTATCGGTGTTCAAATTTTCCCATTTTTGGTCAATAGGAGCCTCTTAGGTTGTCTCCTGAGTTTTCCTTGTTGGGTTTTATGAGTCTTTTCTAAAATATCTGATAGGACAAAATGTTTCAGGCTCAGCTTGTTTATTTCCTGCCCGGAACTGAAATCAGCTACTCTTCCAACTAGCTATTCTATTTCTTTGAATAAAAGATAAGAAATATGGTATGCCATATTTATATTTTAATTAAATGTAGGACCATAGAAATTTTGATTAGTTTCTTCTATCTTACATCTGGGTCTTACATCTTTTCTACACTGAGATCCTGGTTCTCAAAGGTGTTGGTTGTGATAGAATAACATAGAGGTATTTATTTAATTTACCTCTTATCATACATTTCAGGACAAAAGGTTTTGCAGGTTAAGTAGAATGGCAACAGAATTCCAAGAGGAACACTGCTACCAACCATATGATTTGCAAGATAATTCAATTTATTTCTCTAATTCTTCTTGTCCTATTGTCCTGTTTATCTTATTAGTCAGGGTAAATCTTTAAAACCATGTAGTAGTTTCTCTGTGTGGACTTTGTTTCATTTTCTTAAGGTTTCCGAAGTGTGCTGGGGCATAGATTAGTGACCACAGAGCATGCTAAGCATGAGCACAGCCCTACTGTGATCCCCCAGGAACATGCATGTGCACACAATTTTTAAAATATTAAGTTTTTTTGTTAATATGAAAAATGCACACACAAAAAACACAGTAAATTACATTTTTTAAGAGATAAATTGCACACTACTATATTTTCTTTTTTACTGATACAGAAATACATTTTATTATCAAACTTCTTGAGCATATTTACAAAAAGTAGGATGTAACAAAAACTATAAAAATGTACTGAAGAATGTCATTATAGACTACTTTGCACATTATCGAATGTTCCTAGGAATTATTTCTTATACAAACACAATTTCAGGACAAAAGGTTTTGCAGGTTATACAGTATCTGGAGTAATTACTCAACTCCAGATTATCAGACAGTGCCCTTACAAAATTTTTTAGAAAACTTAGGCACTTAACAAAAAGAGTGCAATTAATTTCATGACTTGTAAAGTTTGATTATATAAGAATAGCAAACAAACATTCCAGTTA